>SNQJ01S0018273.1:31261-78838 GCA_010110895.2 Picea sitchensis
ATCCTTATCCTTTTTCTTACACAATACCTTCCATCTGAGAATACCCTTCTGCAACAAGTCTAACTTTGTATCTTTCATTTCTACCATCAACACCCTTATTCAATTGGTAGAGCCACTTGCACCCAACCACTCTTCTCTCCTTAGGGAGTTCTATTAGGTCCCATGTTTTGTTCTTGTCCAGGGAATTCATTTCTTCTTCCATTGGTATTTTCCATTTGGCACTTTCAACATCATCCACTACTTCCAGATAAGAAGAAGGTTCCCCGTCATTAGTAATCAATGCAACAACTGAAACACAATATTCAAACCTCTTGGGAGGATTTTTGTCCCATGTAGATATCCTTGGTGTTGGTTGTGGTGTTTCCACATTTTATTGTATTATTTTTTCATCCAAGTATTCTTCTTCTTTAGAAGCCTCTTCTTTCTTTCTTGTCTCTGTAGATGGTTGAGACTCCAACTGAATTTACATATGTTGTGGTACCTATTCCTATTTCACTTCAACTTCTATAACATATAATTTTGTGAGAGGGGATTCATCAAATACTACATCTCTGCTAATGATGATTTTTATGGTAGTAGGATCCCACGATCTATATCCCTTAACTACATAATCATAACCAACAAAAATGTTCTTCTTTGATCTAGAGTTTAAATTTGAACATTGTTTTTTATGAATAAGGGCATAAGATTCACAACCAAAGATTTTAAAATTTGAATAATCACAAGGGTGTCCTATCCATACCTATTCAGTAATTTTACAATCTATTGCAACTGATGGTGACTAGTTTACCAAATAGAAAGAAGTAGTTATTGTTTATTGCAATCTGTTGCAAATTGAAATTACTAAGCAGGCTCCTTGCTCTCTCTAGAAAAGTCATGTTCATGTGTTCTTCCATGCCATTTTGTTGAGGATTTTTGATCATTCTTTTATGCCTTATGATCCTATATTCCTTGCAACATTTATCAAATTGAAAGGATGTGAATTAGACTAAATTATCTATTCTCAAACACTTGATTTCCCTGCCAATTCTCTTTTCAATCAAAACTCCAAAAATTTTAAATACATTAAACATAAGTTTTCTCTTTATAACATAAATACACGCCTTTCTATCATAATCATCTATAAATGTTACAAAATGTGATTATCCTCCAAAATAACTGTAGGGGATGCCCCCACACATCTAAATGAATATAATCAAGAAAGCCTTTACTTATATGACTATATAGTTTAAACTTATGTCTAAACTGCTTCCCAAAAACACAATGTTTGCAGAAATTTAAATTCAATGATTTCAAATATGGAAGTAAATTGCGGTTTATCAATACATTTATCCCTTTCTCACTCATATGACCCAGTCAGTGATTCCATAAACGAGTAGGTTCATGTGTTTCCTCTAATTCCATCATTGGTTTATTAAATTGAATGCTTCCTTCCAGTTTGTAAAGGTTTCCAATATTTTTAGCCTTCATAACCACCAAGATTCCCTTGGACACTTTCAATGATGCACCTTGGCATATAAACATGTAACCTCAATAATCCAAAACTACCAAAGAAATTGAATTATTTTTAAGTTTAGTAGACACCTATAGGATGATACACGACGATCTACTTTATTAGGGTTTTTCAAAAACCCTTTCCCTCTACAACTCTAATACTTTGTCATCACACTTTCTTCACTTCCTCAGATCCAAATTTCCTCAAATTTGTCAATAATACCTGTCAATAACCTTTTACAAGATAGATATCCAATATGTTCAATAGGTGCTAATGGGAGTCTCTTGCTATCTTATTTATACTTTCCCAAGTGCCTTCCTTTAGGGGCATTCTTCTAACTATTTTACCCAATTTCCTTCTTTTATGGATAACCCACTTTCTTGTTGCAAGTACTTTAGCCATAATTAGTAAACTCTCCACTTCTTGTTGCAACTAATTACTTTTTAATTATTTTGTTATTTCAACAACTTTACCCATAATTAACTCCTAGTTGCAACCACTTTGACTTGTAAACTTCTTGATGACTTTCTAGGAGCTTATAGAATAATTTAGTTTTTTATTGACCTTCTAGTGGCTTCTAGAATATTCATGAGAGTCCTCCAACTTCAAAAACCTATATCTCCTCAATTGTGAGGAACCATGTGGTGTACCACATATCACTAGAAATGACACAACATGTACTATCCATATATGATAGTATTACTTGAAAATTCATTGACCTTTATGTCTTTTTTCTCATACAAAATCTAGTTCCGTAACCACACCTCTAGGAATACAAAAAATTTCTACTGGACTTGATTTAAGGGTTGACATCAATCTATAAGATCAATCTCCAAGAGTTGACATTAATGACAACCAGTTTTCCAAACCAACTTCCCAACAATATCCCCCTTTGGCATTGATGGCAACACCAACATTGATGGAAACACTTAGACATGGAAAAACTCATGTTCATTCTCCCCATGTGATCATCGCTCCTCATCAATGTTTCTATCTCCCCACTTTGATATCAATGGAAAAGTGTATCTCTCTTTGGGACTAATCCCCCGCTCTAAATTTTCCTTTGGGGATGCTCCCCCTATCTTCACTCTTATGATCTCTTCTTAGACCATTTCTCTCCCCTTGATTCTTTACAAGATTTTGTGTAGATCAAATGTAGGTTGTATGTACTTGTTTCTATTTTTGGAGTTTTTGTCCATTGGTGTTTCCTCGTGTAAATAACTGACATATATAAAAAGAATTCAAAGTTTAATCATTGAAATGTTTCATTTATCATAATCATCCAATTTTCTCTAAGTTAGTCTCTGAACTAATATCTAGATTCATTCTCTCATCCACTATCATACATATTTCCAAACTTGTTAAGTGTTCTTACGAATCCATGTCAATCCATATTTTACATGACTTTTCTACTCAACTATCCGCAATGATGATCCTTCTATCACTGTATTATCATGGAGTCTTCACTACTTCAAATATCATCACATATCAAATGTGTCCATTGGTCTTATCTATCTATAAACCAAATTATTCATATATGGAACAACCTGTACCGAAGATATCTCTACCTAAATACAATCATAACCTTCTGCTTGTGTAACTTCCAACTGACACCTGTGTGGGAACACTGCTTTCTCAATCGATCAATCTATCATTATCTACCTCTGCCATCGAACCATTATGAAATTTTCTTTATCAAATATATATAACATCATTTTGAAACACTTCAAACTTCTCAAAAGATAAATCTATGATCTGTCGATCTACTTCCTAGAATCCCCCTATTCAATATTCATATTTACTAGGAGTCGTCAAGCTGAGTGGCTTGGAAAAATACCATCTCTAATGCAGAGTAATATTCCTCTTCATATGTATACTCATCATACTTATGAACTCAATATTATTTATTTATTTATGTGGATTGATTTTGCACTATAATTCCTTAAATTGCAATCTCTTAGGCCCGCTCTTTATTCACCTGCTCTTTTTTCTTTTTTCACGCTACTGCAATTCTTGTGATCTCTAGGAATTGTTCTTTATTCACCTATTCTTCTTGTTTTTCATTTCTTCTCCAAGCCTTCCTGTATTTGGCATCTACCTTTTTCTCTGTAGATTTGTCTTCATAGCGTATTATTCCCAATCTTGAGAGTATGACTTTTGGGTGTCCTTTATTCATCTGATCGTCCTTTACATGTTCTTGTTTTCTTTTCAAAATCTTCTTATATCTGATATCAATGTTCTTTCTCAAGAAAGTATATGTTATACTTCTACAATAACGAGCTATGTGACCATAATTGTGGCATTTGTAACCTTCAATATTATGTGGGGCCACATAAGTATTTATTTCTTGAACATTTCTTTCATAAGCCCTACAATCTGCAACTTTATGTCCAAAGTTAGTAGAATAAAAACAATGACCATAAAATAAATTTACATACCTGGGAGTGAATGGTGTAGTCCTTCTAAATTTATTCCTTGGATGATCATGATTGAAGATTCTTTTTGGCTTGAATGTGAAGGGTCTTCTTGAACATGTATCTTTATTTTTTTTCTTTAGGGGCTTGCATTCTTCCTTCTTTATAGAACCTTTAATGACTTATGCATAACTCTTAGGCTTCTCTTCATTTTCCCCTTCCAATAACCTGTGAAATTTATCTTCAACTCTATTTGTTGATGATGTGGATGATTCTATCTCTTCAAAGTTCTTATTGATCTTGACAAAAAAAATTCTCAACATTACAACTTATTCTTCAAGCTTCTCCACCAATTCTTCTTTCTTCAACATCATATTACTCATGACTTCTTCTATTTGCTTTTCTTCTTCAAGTTGGATCTTCAATGTGATTATTTCATCTTCAAGTTCTATTTCTCATTGACTAAAATCCACTTCATGATTCTTTTTCTTTTCAATCTCAATATTGTCTTATATTTCATTGGTATTTTATGTCTCATCACTTTCAATCTTCAAATAGGGGAATTCAATTTCAAGATGTTTGTACTCTTCACAATTAAAGAAAAAATACTCACCTCTGTAGACTTATTCATCATCAGAGTTGTCTTATGCATCATATTTGGCATTCTTTGAATCTGATATGGGAGAGAAATAGATATTATTTAACTTGTCCCAAAGTTCTTTTGATGATGAACATTTACCCACTTTTTCCTTTCTCGAATCACATAGTCCTTCCATGATGAAATACATTGTTATTTTGTTGTTCCTTTTCAATTCCTTCTTGGTTGCAGTCTTAGGTTTTTTTGTAGAATTGTATCCTATCATAACTGCTTACCAAATATCATATCCATGTTCCTTTAAAAAAACATTCATCATGATATTCCACATTTCATACTTCATACCATTCTAACCATTAAATATTGGTGCTCAATTCTTAGTGCACTCCATGATCTATCTTCCAGTGGTTAGACTACTTCTTGAAGGACCTTCTCTAATACCAATTGTTGGAATACTAAGAGGGGGCAGAGGGGGGGGCAGTGAATTAGTATTAKCACTTTTACTACTTTCAATCCAAATATGTATTATTTTAACCTTATGAGAAGTATATCATTGGTTGATCATTAACAATCAATACATTAGTGCATCATAAACATCATCATCCATTAGTGCATAATAAACAATCATAGACATATCCACAAATACACAATACATCAGTATTTAAGTGGAAACCCAATGCGAGAGTAAACCACATAATTATTTTCTTATATGTCAGAACAAATACATTCATAGGAAGCACCAACTTCCAGTTTTACAACTACAATTGGAAGGAGGATACAACCCCTTGGTTTCTCAGGCTTCAACATGAAGGAATATACAACTCCTTAATTCTATGGCTCTAACTAGAAGGAGGATACAACCCCCTATGTTCTTCGGTTATAACTAGAAGGTGGCTAAAACCACCTATCATTTCCTCGTCTTGTCGCCCTGAAATATAACTGCCAAATAATTGATACTTCCACTGAATCAGCCTGTCACTGTATCTAATCTGTCACTATGTCCAACATGTCACATCAACCTGTTCAACCTATACCAACAATCTGTCACAACCTATACTCTCATCCTGTCACATGAACTCAACATTAAATTTTCACATCCATCTCATCAACCAATATGGATCTAATCACATAGATCAACCAACAAAATAACTCTCTATCATATGCACAATATCACTCAGATGTGCATCAACCTAAACCACTCACTACAACTCATAACCATCACCAAAATATACCAAGGTCAAGATGTGCTTCTAATAATATTCCTAAACATGTATACCACATGATCCATAAACCATGTGCCAAGAGCACTACAAATATCTCCAACAATATTACCAACAAGTGCCTCTAGAAATGTACAGATCTACATGGCGTCTCTCACCATGCATATATTTTCCACAGTGCTCATTGTTCTTTATATTTGAATGAGTGAATGTACCTCCTCTATAAAAAAACCATGGCACTATTTTTCAACTGTTAATTGAAAATAAGAAGTGGCTAATCTTAGTCAAAGGGGTATAGAGATCATTAATGCAAATGTTGATGATGTTGCTTGTGAATTGCTCCAACTGCCAGATGTCGTTGCATCTCTTGTCGGGGGTGAATTCAATATGCTATTCTCTATGTGGATCAGTCGATCATATTGTGGAACCACATGGTGATGCTCCTCCTACCTGTGTAGCCATTCCCTACCACTATTTGCCTGCAACGCATCTTTCCTATGACAGAAAGAAGATGATCATCTATGACATTTCTTACAAATATCCCCAACACAAATTGAAGGCTTTCCTTAATGATTCCAACTATATGAAGTACTTGTTAAGAAATAATTTCAAGTATCCATGCATGTCATTGGAAAGGGTTTTTTATTGGGTTAGTTGCATTGGTATCAGTTGTAGGATTTGAAGCCTTTTCTAGTTGTGTTGCAATTCAAACTTTGGTTGTTTTGACTCCAAAAGTGTTTTGGGAAACATTTACTCGACATTATTTTGGCCTATTTGTAGTTATGGGGCATGATAAATGATTAATATTCATGGAGAGATTACTTATAGACACCTTTCTTATCGGAGTTTGTGTTTTTGGAGGTTCATGGCATAACTATTTTCCAATTTATTGTATTTTGGAGGTTATCAACAATTTTTTTTCCATAACTCTTCAAAGTCTCCATTTTTTGTCTTTTTTGAAGCACTGAGAAGAGATTTCCACTCTCTTTCCAACCGTGGGTTGCATGCCACATTTGACGCATCTTTGAGATTCTTGTTTTCTTTTTTCTCGCGGGTTGACTAAATTAAGATTATTGATTTCTCACTTGTACATGGGTACCTATCACGGCCTCATTCACTAGAACTCATATCGAGGATTGTTGTACATGATGGAATTAATTTTTTATACCACTTTTTTTCACCTTGAGTAGTGGATTTTGAGACCCTCGTGCAAATATTCTTAGAGTGACACCGAGCATTTGCGTCCATGACCAACCTTGTTTTGCAAGACTTGAAGCTACACACTTTGGAGAATTTCTTGCATGGTTGTTCAAAATTGTCATCACTTTGAACTTGTGCCTCCATACTTTTTCTATCATCTACGACATCCACTGTCATCCTTTACATACACCTAGTTCAACATTGTGGGGGATGATGTGCAGTTCTTCCTTGGGTGATTTTTTATGCTTCACTTTTTTGTTCAACATCAACTATTTTTTAAGAGTAAACCTTGTATTGAGAATTGATTCCTATTTTGACTTATCGGTTGTAGAAACTAGTGACCCATGCACTCCAACGAGATGGATTGGAATCCATAAGGAAACTTGTTTTATGATGTTGTTTTTTATTGTACATGAGTACCTAATCGATATTTTTGAGTCAAGACTCATTTCATAGGATTGATATATTTTCTTAAGAAGTTTGAAATTTTTTGTTTTGATTTCTACATGGATCTTTGATGGCATTGATAGCTTGGGGTTACCCAACCCTCTTTAGAGTTTTTTCCATACTTCATATTTGAATATTTCAATGTTTTAAAGCCTCATTGTTCATTTGGTAGTTAATGATGGTTGATTTTAATCGAAGCCTTTGGTCTGGTTCCTCACTATAACCTATTTTTCTAAAGTATTTATGTGGTGGTTGTTGATTTTTTCCATTCTCATGCCTCTGTAACCAAACTTATTTTGTTTCAAAATTCAATCAAGTTCATTAAGGTTACTTGGATCTTCTCTTCAGAGTTTTGATCATACTTCCTAATTGAAGATTTCAATCTCAGCAGGTCTCTTGTTATTTCCATTCATTGCATCATTGTCACATCTTCAGTTTTAGCTTTAATGCCCTTTTCAACATTGACATTTTTATCTATTTTGGAAAGGTTTTTTTTTCCTATGGGGTTTTCTCCTTTTCTCCACTTGTGAGAGTTTATTTTGTACTTGGGTACCTAATAAGTGTTGGGTTGTTATATTCTTTGTAATGAAAGAACAATCATCCAATTTTCTAGTTGAGGTGGATCAACTGGGAGGTAATTCGACCGAAAAGTTAAGTTGAGTCGATGGTTAAGTCAAAGATCAAAGTGATCATCTAGGTAAGTCAAAGTTGAAGTGATCGATGAACAAGTTAAAATGTCGATTGACAGGAGGTCGAGTGGAAACCAATTGAAGACCGAATGGAGGTCGACTAGTAAACTGACTAAAGTTGATTGTAACAGAATCTCAATATTCATGGGATTTGCATCCAATCATCTGCATGGATCTGTAACCATTTTTGGGTGTCATGATTTAGGTTTTTTCATGTTGTAAAGCCTATAAATAATACGTGTTTTAATTGTTAGAAAAATAGGTGTGATCGTTTCACCATAGACAATATAGCAATATCGTCACCCAACCATAGCCATAAAGGCCACCCCCGAGCACCTTAACCTTGACAGAGAGAATAAATCTGGAAGAAAACCCTAGAACCAATAGACAACTAAGGTAGTATATCTCTCTCTAGAGCTAGCGAACCAAGAAGAAATTCCAAACCATAACCAAAGAGAAATTCCAAGCCAAAATCAAAATGCCAATTGCAACAGTTGCAGCTGAAAGTCCTCTCCAAACTTGTGCATCACTGGTCTTATGGAATTTTGAGAGTGAGTGTGACAAATGAGATCTAAAACCCTATTATTTATAGTCCTCCAAGTGACCTAGCCAGGACGACTTCTACTTCTGGAGGCTAATAACTCAATAATAAATATTCTCTTGAGCTGACTTGTCACCTAGGGTTATTATCCAATGTTTTAGGGTTTCTCTTGCTTCCTGGAATATTCTAGTCTCGTCAAGGTTACATGTAGAGGTTAATACCTCCTCTAGCTACCATAATATCAACAGTAATATTGTAAAAGATAATATTCAAGTTAGGTTTGTTGTTCATGTGAATGTAAGATGAATTGGTCGCAGGGTTGTTCTTGTGTAAAGAAAGAGAGTATGTTGGTGATTGATTATTAGGTGTAGACCATGGTTAGTCATGTAACTATTTATTCTAAAGGAGTAAGACAACAAGAGATAAAAATGATCAAGGAATGTTGGGTTTCTCGTTTGGGATTCTAGGGTAAAATCTCTATGTACTATGTTTTTCATTTATTTTCTTCTTTAAATTTGTCTTCTCTTTCTTGGTTGGTTTAGTGTGTATGTTTATTTCTTAACACATGGTATCAAAGCTTATTTATTTCTTTGTACAATTTGTATCACACCAATATTAAGTGGACCTTGAATCTGAGATAAACCTAGGTCGAGTGGGAGGTGAAAGTCAAAGATATTTAAAGCTATGCTTGAAAGAATGGAAAATAGTTTGAGGATAGATATTAAAAACTTCAATGGCTAGAATTTTGAGATTTGGATTATTAAAATGGAATATCTCCTTGTATATCAAGAGTAGTGGGTAGTGGTATGCCCAAGAACCATTCCTACAGGTATTTCAAGGGAAGAATGAGAGAAACTTGAAAGAAGGGAAAGGAGTGCAATTCGCCTTTGTCTTACATATTCACTATTGTTGAATGTCTCATGTGAAGACTTAGCCAAAAAATTGCAGAAAAAGTTAGGAAGATTTTACCAGTTTAAATCCTTGGTAAACAAGTTGTTCTTTCGAAATAAATTGTATCTTATAAGGATGAGTGATGGGAGCTCGGTAATAGATAATCTAAATGCATTCAACACTGTAATAAGTCATTTATTGTCTGTGCATATTAAAATCACCAAGGAGGAGAAATGTATTATCATATTATGTTCTTTTCCATAATCCTAGGATAGCTTAGTCATGGATATAGGGAGTAATTCTACCACACTAGCACTAGAATATGTGGTTGCATCTCTACTGTCAGAAGAAATGATATGGAAGAACATGTAAGGATCGACCAAAAATGCCTTGATGGTGAGAGGTTAACCAATCGACATAGATAAAGGAAAATTCTCTGATAGAATGTCTAATTTGAAGGGTAGATATAAATCCCTGGTTCAATTAAGAATACTATGTTTGAAATGTGGTAGATTTGGGCATTACAATAGAGACTGCAAGTCGAAGTCGATAGAAGTTATTACAATATTCGACAAGAAGTAGTCGACTGAGAAAAATACTACTCCAAATAAACGAGGAAATGCATATTGAGTGTCGATCAGTACATAGTCGGATCAAGATGTTTGGTTGATTGAATTAGAAGAGTCATTTCATATGAAACCACAAAGAGAATGGTTTTCCTTATGAGAATTATGTACTCGTAAGGAAACATGTGACATCATGAGTAGATAGAATAGAGTGAATAAATACTTCATACAACAAAATTCTATCCTACTCAAGAAAACGATAAATGCACAAAGAATATTCTCATATACATTCATCAAAGGCACAAATTTCTGAAATGCCTCTTTATATTTATTCATTTAGAAGTATGAATATTGTCTATCATTCCCAAAGGGAAAATTTCCTTTCTTACATTTAGCGAGCTCTCTTTTATAAAACAAGAGTGACTCTTCAACTCTCATGGTTGTTTGTTTCATTTTCCCCTAATTTATTTTACATTTTCAAAAATGAATATGTAAGAGTTACAAATGGAAGTTGAAGAGTCTCTTGGGTGGTTATTTTTTCCCTCAGGCAGTTCATAAATTACATTCATTTGCAAATATTAATATCTCTGCATGTTGGTGTCGTCTTCTATTCCTTGAGCTATCCTTTGCATTTTTATTTTTTTCTTGATGATTAATATATTATGATATTCTTCTCCTTTGTCTCAAATTTCCATTGAGATATTCCTAGTCTGATTTTTCTTCCTGTAGCTTGAGATATTCCTAGTCTGGTTTTTCTTCCTGTAGCTTGAGATATGACTGTTGGAGCACAACATAGCCCGTTCTTCAACTAAATTCAGGTTTCTTATGTGTTTTTAATTTTTGGATAATTTCCAATTAGTATCTACCAACACTTTATATCCCATATTTTTCTTCTCTCTTCCATCTTTCCGACAAGCTATCTTCGGCCCGATTTTGTTTCCCATAGCCCCAAATATGGATTTGAAGTCTGCATAGTCATTTCTACTCCCAAATCCATGGTCTATTATTTTCTATGATTTATGACGTCCTCTTAAGCCTGAATACCTATGCCACTGCATTCCCCAGTCCGATAAATTTCCAACGAGGTATCATGGGTTCAATTTCGACACTTGCAGCCCCAGTTTTGCTCATTTGAAAAAAGTCGCTTGGCAATCATTGATTATACCTGTGGGTGAAAAATCCCACATGCATAAGAGAGTTCAACACTTAGTTATTCAAATGGTTTTATCCCCTATAGATAATTTGAATAAAAACCTAGGCGAGCATAAAACTTATGGATTGTAATATAATTTTAGCTAATTTACCTCCTAAAAATTAGGAAAATAATTAAAAAACAACAAAATTAATTACGTTAACCTATTAATTATAATTATCAACACAATTAATAAAATTACCTCTAATCTATGTGAAAAAAATAAAAAATAAATTACCCCCATTAATGTGAAAATAAAAAATAATATAATAATAAAATTTCCTTAAATCTATGTGAAAATAAAAATTACTAAAAATTAAAAAGAATAAAATATCCCCCCTCACCTATGTAAAACTAGAAATTAATAATAAATGGAAAAATAATAAATAATTAAAATAAATAAAATAATTAAAACTAAAAATTTAAAATTCCCCCCTCCCCCACCAAAATGGACATAGTCCAAAGTATTCAACAATATGAATTTCCCCATATAGTATTCCCTAGGTCTTCGTCGTCGGGGATGGTGCATGCCCAAGTCTTCGTCGTCAACATTGTTGGTGTATGCCCACTCCCATAGACTCACTCGAGTGTTAACCTCCAATGACAAAGATTTAGTGATATGAAGAACATAAAATGATAATATTTCTTATAGAATGCACGCTTCCACGAATAACAATAAAATATTCTTCAAATAAAATATATTGAATGCATGTTCGTGGAGGTATGTTATCGAGGGGTTGGTCTTGGTGAATGGTAAATCTTTCTAGTAACTTTCGATGACAATGGTAACTCACACTCCAACTCACTTTGATGTCTACTAAGGTTCCCATGGGTAATATCCCCACTAAATAAAATAATTGTTAAATAATATCTCCATGATGTGCACATTTCCATACAAATATTATTAAAATAACAATCATTCAAATTGGTGCACGTTCTTCAAAAAATATATTAAAATAATGCTTCGTAAATATATAATGCATGGTGGTCATCATTGGGAGGGTTGGTAGGAAAAGGTAAGTCTTGGTAAATTTTTAGTCGTAACTCTCCGATGACATGGGGTCATGATGTACCCCTCCAATGGGTTATAAAATATTAAAATAATTTTATTCCAATATATGCACACTTTTTTAAAATAATTATTATAATAATGTATGGATGTGGAAGGTAGGTCATGAGGGGTTTGGTCTTCGTAAAAGTAGATCGTGGTAAATTATTTGATGATGAAGGTAACTAGAGCTCACACTCTGATAATGTGGGTTGGGGTTATCACGGTCTTCCACATATTATTAAAATAATCTCCAATTTTTTTTATCAAAGTAATGTACATTAGAAAATAATGCATCATCGTTGAGGTAAGAGAGGGGGCATACATCCTGTACAAAGCGAATGTCGATGACAAAGAGCTGTTGAGCCCTTCTATGACCTAAGCCAAAGACCATGAAAAAATTGTATTATAATATATTATGCTAAGGTTTCAAGGAATTTGGGAATATATTATTTTTAATAGGTAATATAGTTCCCATGTGATCTGGGAGGGGAGGAGGGAATTCCTAGAAAATAGAAAGGCCTTCCTAAAAATACGGAGGTGTGTCATTGTGTCTTAATCATTGATTTCTCATGGGAATTGTTATAAATCACATGTGAGGAACAATGGGGGTTGACCTAAGATGTTATGTTATATTTTGGCGGGTGAGGGAAAAATGAAAAAGGTTCAATTAAAACTAAATCAAAAGAGGAAAAAATAGAAAGGGTATGTACAACTTAGGGTTTAGGGGGGTAAAAGAGAAAAATGAAATTAGAGTTAGAATGAAAAAAATAAAATGGATATATATAAAACAAGAGAAAGGAAAAGTCAAATTTAAACGAATATATTAAAAAAAAAGGATGTAGATAATACACCCTAGGTCTTGGTCAAAACACACTAGGTAACAAATGGTTTGTTTATATAATACAAATTAGATTATCCATGTAGAAATGTACTTACCCCATGTAAAATAAATATATAATGTGAATTAGTTTTCCCCTAAGTAAAAATAAATACATAAAGTAATTCTTGGGGAAAACCATGGGGAAAGACCACGGGCAATACCATGTAGTTTTGCAAAAACATGTGAAAATGAACATAAATAAAAACAAAAATAAATAAAATTGAAATTAGAATAAAAAATAAATAAAAATATGTACAAAAACAAAAAAATAAAATAAAATTACAATTTAGGAAATTATGCCAAATTACACAAGTCAAGGTTCCATGCCCCTCATGGTTCCACCAGTCAAGGTTCCGCACCTAGGGGTTGAAAATAGGGACAAGGCATATAAGGTAGGGTTTAAGAAACCATAAGTCATGGAGAGGAGTTATGTATTATAGCAATAAATAACACTACACTTAAGCTATGACGAAGGGGAATGATACAACACTTCATGTGACGATTTAACATCACAAGTAGTGACAAGTGGAAAAAGGAGATCAAATCCAACCAAGAGCAAGACACATGTCAATCCAATCATGATGCACATATCATAGGGTCGACATGCTAATATCGCAAGGAGTGGGAATACAACTAGGTCAAGGAAAATGTTCTTACGCCATATCACTATGCAAGATACAAATGAGACATATTGCTAACATGAATCAAGCAACGACACAAAAAGGACTTAAAAAAAAGATGAATGAGATTTTGGCCTAGGTTTTGGTGAGATTTAATATATAAAAGGACCCCATATAGATCAATTTGAATAATTTCAGAGACATGATTGTAGGAAAGGTGAATTTGACAGCCTTGGGGGCTTTGGACCTTGAGGCAACTACAAGCCAAGGTAATCTTCTTCCTGATAAGAAGAATCCTGGAAAGAATCAAGGTCAAGGTTATGGATAAGGATCAATATATTCCTCCACATGCCTCTCAATTCTGGAGTGGTCACGCAAACAAAGTGGACCTGCAAACCTACTCTTGCAAAACAAAAAAATGAGATCAACCATGCGATTAAATGGAGACTTTCCAATACACCATAAACCTCATATTCTCTACCTTAATATAAACTTATATATAAGTATTATATTATTCATCAATAATCATGTGTAGCCATAGATAAGTGTTTTGATACTCTTTGTGCCAACTTTCAACTTAGAAAAAGGATTAGTTATTTTGTAATCCATACTTAGAGTTCAAAACAGGTGCATAGAATCTGCATGTGAAAGCATAAAGATGAAAACATGAAGCACAATCATGAAAGAAGGAAGATGCATATTTTGAGTTAGTCAATCAGAAAAATCATCAACAACATAGTTCTTCAAGACATGTAATAGAACATCAAACCCTACAACCACATAAGATCATCAAGCACTTTAGAATCATCAAAAATTCTGAAGATAACATGCCAATTTCATCATACAAATGTCAATGAAACATCACAGGTCAATAAGAATTATGAAGAAATTTGAAATCATCATATCGAAAGGAATTATAAACACCCATCAAAGATAATCATCAATCAATATTAAACCCCCAACTCTTTCAAGGTAGGTAAAGAAATAACATTATGATAGAGAAGTAGAGGATTAGGCATTAGGGATGAATTTTAAGTGGGGATCCCATTTCCTTTCGCTTGTAAAAGCAAAAGAAAAGGTGGTTGTTGTGGCCTCAACAAATGGAGACAAACTGGAAGAACTAATTATCTCTGTCAATATAAGTCTAGGGCATTTACTTCATATCTAAATTTTAAAGACAAGTTTAGTAAACTACATAAACGCTTCCAACAATCATGGGTACCACAATGATGCCAAATTTCTAAAAGATATAACACAAAATTTCTAGTAGTTGTAATATAATACACCCTTTTCAAAGAGCCAATTGGTGAGGTAAATTCTTTTGTTGAATACAGTGATACACACTTCAAATTGGTTTTGGTTTGACCATGGGTTTTCACTTTTCATAATAGGAAAACGTCTACATTAGTGTGTTCCTCATCTCTCTTTTCCTAGAATTGTTTCACTACTAGCGAGTGTCCATGTCACCTACAAAGTTTCCTAGGTACCATACAAACATGGCCCCACTGCTAGCATCCATCCATAGCCCCGACGAGTTTACTTGTACTTCCCACTCTATTAATTGTTTTTTCAATTTCCTTGTTATTTCAGAATATACGGACCCTTTTAGATTTTAAATATAGATATGCATATGCACATAGGGTGTGAAGGAAGCGGGGTGATATGGTAGTTTCTTTTATTTGTTGAGTAGATGTTATGCATTTTAGTTTAACCCACACGTCTCCCAAAAAAATATCATAGTATTGGCCATTTTATTAATATGAAGTGAATCGAGCTCAAAGAAGAAGGTAGATAGACACATTCCTATACTTATGGATTATCATAGTATGCTCAGTAGGCACATGTGTTCCACCAAAACTACCATTTCATATCTACAACTAAGAACTTCATGAATATCCGTTCAAATAGAGAATCCCATGCATCTTATGACCTGTAAAAAAATTCTTCAATATGTGACCATAATTGGACCATCCCCACACTCAAATTTAAAGAGTAATCCTCAAGGAAGACCGCAAATTCAAATCATCTTAGGGAACATACCAACATTCAACTTACAAAATGGAGGCAATCTTTACAAGTTGAAAGAAAACATTGAAATCAGAAGTCAATTCATTAAAAATAAAACTAAAGTAAGAGAAGTCTAAAGCTAGAATGTCAGTCATAAAGAAAGAACAAAGATAGTTTGAAAGACAAGAAGAGAAACTGGTAGCAAGTAATAAATATGGTACAACAACAATGAAATTATTTTTAGTGAAAGCTTGGAAAGTAAGCCAAGGGTAATAACCAATCAAAAAATGTTAACCATTCAATATAAATCCCAATGAAAATATTCCCATAGTTTTTTATATGAAATGAAGAACAAAACAAATTACGAGAATTGATGATCTAGTGGAAAATATTTGTAACAGAATTGTCCAATCCAATTATCACATACAATTTTTCTTTCATTTAATGCAAGAAAACAAGATTCTAGGAATCTGGCAAAATGGGTTAATGGATAGTTTAGTCAAAAAATATTTTCAAAATCCAAATACATGAAATATTTCAAAAACCAATAAGCTCTAAATATTTCTTGACATAATCAATCCCTTTGCATATTTGAAAATGCTAAAGTTTTTAATAACAGAGATTCCACTTCGTATTTCATCAGAGTATCAATTTTCCTCTACCACATAGGATCATCATTAACCACAAAGATTCAAATAATTCAATCTAATGAGGCAAAGAGGAGACAATAAAGTTCTGGAGGTCATCAAAATAATCATGAGAAGGACTCCAAATATCAACCAAATCATAAATAATTATGTGAATGCATGAATGGGACTATATTTTTGATCCGTTGTTGAGTTGGTGAAGATCTTGGTTAATTTTAAAAAAATGTCGCAAAGGAATCTGAGCAGTGAATTTTCGATTAACACTTCCCTAAGTTGCCTTTATTTCAAGATAAAAATCATGAGTTGTTGGTCGCATAGTCATTTCCCAATATGCATAACAAGAGAGAATTGTATAATCAACTCTTAGACAATTTGGAAAAAAAATTCTTTCTCTAAATGACTGACTTCTTGAAATGAAATTTAAAAATGAAAAGTAAAGATCAAAATTAAACTAATCCTTAGTAGAGAACACTAAGATAATGTGAAATTGGATTTTTTTGGTTGTCATAAACTTATGAAAGTGTTAATGCAGTTATCAAGTATCCATATGTTTTCCATTCAGTTAAATATCACAACCTTCTTCTTGAGATATGATCACTCTATGCTTTCCCACAATATTTTCTTCAACATGAGATTTAGTGTCACTGGTTTTTGCGAGATTTGGATCCTTTGTACATTCCATCTCATTCATGTAATTAGAATCAATCAAGTTAAACAAATAGGACCATAAGACTTCAATTCCACCTATATCCTAAATATACTAGTCCATCAACATACCTTAGTCATAAAAATCTAATTCAAATATTATCAACATCACACCCCAAGGTATGTGTTTTCTCTGATTATTGACAACAATGATGTGAAACATTGTATGATCATATTTAGCCTTGTGAGAGGCAAGGGTATTTTTGGATACTAAACAATACTCAGAAGGGGGGTGAATCAATATTGAGAACTTTTTTTCATTTTTAATCACAACATGTAAACATTAACTTATCAACAATTCCATTCACTTATGATTGCATTTAACATATCATAAACATATAACCACAGATGCACAGTACAAAATAATTTTACATGGAAACCCAAATGGGAGAAAACCACATAAATATTTTTAATATATTCAATATAACAATAACAGAAGCACTAACTTCCAAACTTCTCCAACACATACTGGAAGAAGGCATCGACCCCCTATTTACAGAATCTAGCCTAAAGGAAGCTATAAATCCCTAAATTCTCCAGATCCAACTGGAAGGAGGATCCAACCCCTGATTTACAGGCTCCAACCATAAGGAATCTACAACTCCCTATATTCTCCAACTCCAACTGGAAGGAGGATCCAACCCCCTAGTTTACAGGCTCCAACCTGAAGGAAGTTATGACTCCCTGTATTATCCAACACCAAATGGAAGGAGGTTAAAATCTCCTTTCCTTTCCCCTTCCTTCCTATCTGAAATATAAATGGAGACTCAACCTATCACTGTTACTGTCACTATCACTAATACTGATACATCATCATCATCAAAATATGTCACTGTTATTGTCACTAATACTGATACATCATCATCATCAAAAAAATTCATTGTTTTTGTCACTATCATTGATACATAAAAACTAGGTCCACATAGATATACTAGGTCCACATGGGTCCACATATAAACCCTAACATCACTTCTTAAATTTGCATACAAAATTGCTCAGAATTGTACCTCAAATATGCAAAATTGTAAGATTCACCACAAGCTCAATTTTCCATTTCTGATTATGAAACTTATACCTCATATATTAGGATATTTTCTCCTTCTAATGCAATAAGTGGAATTCAATTTGGACCTATGAAGCTTCATATATAATTGTTTTATCTCGAACACTTGTTTGAGACTAGTTTTTGGATTATTCCCAAACCCTAAATTTCAACAAGTATAACTTTGTGCCTGTAATGAATCAAGGTTTGGAACTTGTACCCAATATTATTTGATAACTTCTCTAAATTTCCTCCAAGTTTCTATCCATGAATCATCCCCGAACATGAGTTGTAGAAAAAATGGAAGGCCTTCCTAAATTATGACCTATTCCGGAGAGTGAACTTTTACAACATTCCATGTGCTCAATATTTGATATATGATTTTGAAACTCACACAAAACATATTATGTACTGTAGTGTTTCCAATGAAATTGGTCTCACGGAATTTGGATCCTTTATGAGGAAGTTATGACTTTTTTACCTGAAACACCTATTTGAGACTAGTTACAAGACTAGTCAAAAACCATATCTTCCACAGAGTGTATATCCAAAAGTACAGTGACATAGAAGCTAAAATTTGTACCATAGGAAACTTGATGTGTCTTCTCAATAGCTTCCAAATTTAACTAACTGAATCATTCTAGAAAAAAATGTTATAGAGAAAATGGTAATATAACCTTAAAAACATACCTTAGAACACATCATCACAAAAAATCATATTCCCTTGGAATTTCTCCCTTATTCACTTTATCGTCCCTCTTAAATTCAATTCCAATATTGTGCTAAGAGATCACAAGATTAAATTATGAAAATGAGAGGTTCTTAATTTTTATTTATACTTTTTCAAACACATTCTTTACTTGACCTTGAGCCGACTTGTAACTTCTTGTTTGCAACAACTTTTTCTCATTTACTTGAATCTAGGGCCAAATTATAACTGCTTGACCTTAGATCCAGGGATTCTTGACCATACTTTGGGGCTTCATATTATAGAGGGAATAAATCCTCAAACACAAGGAACCACATGGCATGCCATCTACCATTGGAAATGACATGACGATAACTATGCATCTATGAGGGTTTTGTATGAATTTGCAATGTCCTTCATGTTATTTTTATTCAAACAACTTTGGTCTTCATTACCACACCTCTGGGGCTTCTTAACCATTTAACCATATTTCTAGAAATTCTTGTAGTCTTATTAAAATCATCTTCCCCTGAGGTCCATGCTTAAAGCTACGCCATAAGGGGAACACTTTGGAGACTTCTTCAAATACACCCATCACTTCTATAGGCTTCCAAACTTTCCTCGAGGATTCTTCTAGGGTTGACATAACTTGCTTTAGAGCTTCCTATAGGGTTCAAATAAATGACAACTAATTTTCCAACAAAGAAAATCATCATGAAAAGAGAGCAATTAAGATACTTTGGAAAGGTGAAAATGATCTCAAGTCACAACCTAGATAGATTGAATTCCCAAAATCAAATGAAATATATAATTAGGAATCAAAATTGAACAAAGTGATTAAGATCATATTTCTAATAGGTGATCAGGTTGGCATGATGGGAAAGTCCATGAAAATGATATCCTCAAGTTCCCAAGAGTGTTCCAAGTAGACAAATTATGCATTTCACTTCCTTGAGATTACATGTTGCATAGAATGTAGAAAAAACAGAATGGAAAAAGAAGAGTGTGTAGCTTATCTCTCTACTAGATAGGTTTTCCATTAAAAATAATGAGACATATCATTCGTAAAACAAAATCAACAATCTCATGAGTATGAGGGATCAAATAGAAGATATTCTAAACTAAATCAAATAATTCCTATCTTTTCTAATTATGAATCAATTGATTTTGGGTTCAAGGGGTGCTAAAGAATGTGGGGCCCAATAGATTGATGATTTATATCCCTCAAGGAATTCACATCTTGAAAATTATTACCATGGTCAAGGTTTAAATAGATGTTGAGAACTCAAAATTAAAAGCCTTAGAAATTGCATGGAGATATTCCATCAAGGTATTTAGAACTCCAAGGATTTGGATGATTTCAACATGGTGATGTAAGTGAGACATTATTAAGACATGATAAAAATTAGATAATCCAAGAATGTGACCAAGTTGAGTGACTCAAGATTAGCAAATCTAAAGGATGGAAGATACTCTACAAGAAAATATCAGGTCATAAATTATCATGATTAAAAGTAATATGATTGAGTCCTTAGTCGACCAGTGAGTTGGGGAATAAAAATATTGGTTCCCATGTAATTTTCTAAAAAAGACATAATTTTTTTTTGAATAACTATGCTATCTAGAATGCCAAAACATGTTTTTGAACAATGTGAAAGAATATATATTGTTGCTATGTATTAGAGGAAACTTGGGTGAAGAATGTTGCAAGATAAAAGATGAAAGTCCTAGAAAAACTAACTAAACAGAGCATAATACATGTGCATCCACTGCCCATAAAGTAAAACTAAAGGTGTTGTAAGAAAATAACTCAAAAGAGAAATCAACCAAAATCATTATGCAAAGAAAATACTATACAAAAAATCATGTTGGATGACAGTAATCGAAGAAAGATTCAATGGTGAAGAAACCATTTGGATAATTTCAAAACTAAGGAAAAATAATCATGTAAAGAGATTACAAGGAGTTGGAGTGGCTTGAATTTCAAATGGGAAAATTTTTAATATTCAAAACTTCCATTCAATGTGTATGGGAAATCAAGCAAACTTTCCCAATTAGGATCATGTAGCTATGAGATGAAACAAATCTGAGTGCCTACTCTCACCAGAAGAGGGGATAAATAACATCATTTATTTAAAAGAACCACTTGTAAGATAATAGAATGCTTGAAAAAGATTTGGCAAATTGGAGAACAAATATAAGCAAGGATATGAAAATTGTCCCACACATAGAGATTTTTGAGAATGAAAAAAAGAAACAATTTTTCCATATCAGAATTGAATTCAAAAAGTCCATTCAAGGGAAAATTAGTGTGAAAGATTTACTATTTCCTCCCACCTTTGTTGAGAATTACATATATTGTTTAGCCAACAATAAATAAAAGAAAAGGAAAAATAGAAAACTAATAAAAAAAACTACAAAGCGAAATTAATACGTTGTGAATAAAAGACACTAGCCTACTATATCCTATTCCTATTCTATGCTATAATGGCTGAAAAATGAGCTATGTGAATTCATCATGCCAATGTATCCACCCATATAATCCCAATCCTGCAAACATATTTTCATCAAAACAAAATATTAGTGATAGAGATTGAAAAACAAATCGACTAAAAGTAGGAAGAATTAAAACTTGAAAAATTGTATCCACCATACTAGATATGCCATTGTGATAATTCAGGGGAATATTAGATGAATATGATTCCTCCATCCATGCTTCGATAATATCATAAAATATATCATGACTAACATAGAATTGATGGAGGGATTTCATGGGAAAGTAGAATACCAAATGAGAATCGTGCATAGAATATGTGTGAGGTGTTCTTGGTGAGAGAATATTTATGCTAATAAACTTATTAAATCCATAAAACAAACCAAGAGAATGAGGGTATGACATAAACATCGACATAGACTGAAGTGCCTCATTGTCTTAGAAAGACTTCTGAGCTTCATACCTCAAGCAACCATGAACTTGAGATACATTAGTGGAGTCAAATGATATATACGGACTAGCACCCACCATGGTATAAGGTAAATCCTCAATACAATGGTGGAATCCACTAACATGAAAAATCTTAAATAAAGGATTTCTTGAACAAGAAGCTTCAATGTTGATCATAAATTATGATGAATAAGAAGAAGACACGGTTTAATATACATCTGCTACAACATTCCCTTCATCCCATGAAGAAGGATGATAAGCCATAGTTGTTTCAAGTTCAAGGGAAAAGGTCGTATCCTCTCTATCTTCCATATGCACATTACCACCATCAAGTAATTAAAAAGGGGTAAACCCTATTGATTTCATTTGAATAGAATAATGGGTTGTTTTTGCAAAATAAAATCATTAAAGAGATCAGGATACAAATAATAATAAGTGGGAGAATTAAGAGAATTTAAATCTTCTCTTAAACGAGAGGCATTTTCAAAAAGTGACTCCCTGAATGGTAGTTCATCCTCTTTAAAAACATCGGTGATTTATTATGGATCAGTAGGCATCATACTAGGCATGGTTTCACAATCAACACGTTCTTCCTCAAGATGTTTTTCCTTTTGCAAACAAAAAATGGGTGGTTGTGTTAAAAGATGTATGTATTGTATGTTTATTTCTTCTCCTGAAGTGGAAAAATCAGCATGGTTTTTTTCCCCCTGCACAATATAAGAATACGAAATATCTTTTAACACATGTTCAAGTTTAGAAGCGAGGAGAAAATCCAAATAATTATTAGAACAAGAAGTTTCAATACATGATCCATTAGCAATAGGAAAACATTATTGCTCTATGTTAGTTATGCTAGGAGAACTTGTAACAATAGTAAAATTCAAATCAAAAGGAACTAATTCCAAATTATTCATGGGTGAGGAAGAATTCATTTAATGAGTGTCCATATTTTCTTCATTAATTAGATGATATGAATTTAAGTTTCACTCGATATCTTCCTCCTCCATTTCTTGTGATGGAAAAGAAGAGACATAATAATGAGATCCTAACATAACCATCGGTGTGACCCAAAGTGTCTCATTATCAACAGGAAAACCCTCCTCTTGGTTGGCTATAGAAAAAAATGAACTCGAACTTACTACATAAGAGGTCTCTTTTTCATCACAAGGAAGGGAAGGGGGAACAAAGTGGTGGGAGGATACACATGCTTATTCTAAAAAAAAAATTCTCTATCTAATCTATATCCCCCAAAGAAAAGAAATATCAAAACATATGAAGTTCATATAAACCATTAGCATTTTCATCAATTTCATTTAAATCCAAATCAGCGTGTAAATTAACATTAAAACATGACTTAGATTCTTCATACACTAGCTGGTCTATTTCATTAGTAAGAGAAACTAAATAGGAATTCAAATCATTTGTAGAGGGCCTATCATCCAAAGGAAATCTATAGAAAAGATGAGTAAATATGATAACAAAATCTTCAAGAGATTCATCTTCATTCTTCCTAAGGTCTAAAATTTCTTCACACAATTTATTATAATCATAATTCTCAAAAGCATGCAAAAATTGATGCATAAACTGCTCCCATGTGTGAATAGAGGGAACTGACAAAGTCTCGCACCAGCTCTTGCTATACCTGTAAAAATGAGAGTGAACAACGTGCAAATGACATTTCCATTAGTAATATTGTGAAAAAAACAAATTTTTTGAAATTTAAAAGCATGTTTATATGCAACTATCTCACCCTTTCCATCAAATTTAAGTTGTGACAAGAAATGTAAAATCTTTCTATGAGGTTTGAGAGGTCCAGTACCAAAAAAAAATCTCCATAAAGAGATATGAGATGAAGCCATTGGTAAATTAAAACAATTTTAATGAAAATGACTCCATGGGCTCAACTTGTAATCTGGCCCTCCTTCTAGCAGTGCTTATGTTGATGGTTCCAAATGGTCTGTCAAGGAGGCAAGGGAGAACACCCAATGACAAGTCCCAATTAGACCTACTCTCATTTGGTGTAGCATTTATGATGAGTGTGTGTGCCTTGTTGCCTCTCAAAATTAAAAGAAGAGAAAGGGGAAAGAAAACAAAGTATCCCCCAAAGAGTTCTAATTAATCCTAAGTCTAATTTAACCGAAAGCAAACTAATATAAGCTAACTACGTCTAACCTATCCCGAGAGAAAAACTAAATGAATGAGTACAATGAAAGATAATATCATCATAACCAAAAATAATTCATGTATTCTAATGATAAGTGATAACAACAATGCTACAAATACATAAACAATTAGTTGTACAATGCATTCATAACATTATTTATATACTCATAAGAAAACATGTGACAACATGAGCAAACAGAATAGAGTGAAGAAATAATTCATACAACAAAATTCTATGTTACTCAAGAAAAAGATAAATGCACAAAGAATAGTCTCATATGCATTAATCAAAGCCACAAATTTCCAAAATTCCTCTTGCTCTTTATTCATTCAGAAGTAAGAATATTGTCTATCATTCCCAAAGGGAAAATTTTCCTTCTTGCATTCAGTGAGCTCTCTTTTATAAAACAAGAGAGACTATTTAGCTTTCATGGTTGTTCATTTCATTTTCCCCTAATTTATTTCATATTTTTGAAAATTAATATGCAAGAGTTACAAATAGAAGTTGAAGAGTCTCCTTAGTGGTTATTTTCACCCTCAGGAAGTTCATAAATGACATTCATTCGCAAATATTAATATCTTTTTCTGTTGGCATCATCTTCTATTGCTTGAGATATCCTATGTGTTTCTAGGGTTTGTGTGTTGATTAAGATCTTCAAATATTATTCTCCTATGACTCATCTTTCTATTGAGTTATTCATGGTCTGATTTTGCTTCATGTAGCTTAATTTATGATTGTTGGAGCATATCACAACCCATTCTTCAACTCAATTCGGGTTTCTTCTGTGTTTTTCATTTTCAGACAATTTCCACTCAATATCTGTCAATAATTGATATCCCGTCATGTTCTTATCTCTTCCTATAAAATAGGAAGGTCTCCCTAAAAATAAGGAGGTGTGTCTTAATCGTTGATTTCTCATGGAAATTGTTATAAAGCACATATGAGGACCAATAGGGTTAGACCTAGGATGTTATGTTATATTTTAGTGGATGAAGGAAAAATAAAAAAGGTTAAAGTAAAACTAAATCAAAAGAGGAAAAAATAGAATGGGTATGTACAACTTAGGTTTTGGGGGGTAAAAGGGAAAAATGAAATTAGAATTAGAATTAGAATGAAAAAATAAAATGAATATATATAAAAATGGGAAAAAAGAAAAGTTAAATTTAAACGAATATAAAAAAAAGATGTAGATAATAGACCCTCGGTATTGGTCAAAACACACTATGCAACAAATGGTTTGTTTATATAATAGTTTATCCATGTAGAAATGTACTTAACCCACGTAAAATAAATATCTAATGTGAATTAGTTTCCGCCTAAGTAAAAATAAATACCTAAAGTAATTCTAAAGGAAAACCATGGAGAAAAACCACAAGAAATACCGTGTTGTTTTGAAAAACCATGGGAAAAAATGAACATAAATAAAAACAAAAATAAATTAAATTAAAATTAGAATAAATTAAAATAAAAATGAAATAAAACAAAAATATGTACAAAAATAAAAAATAAAATAAAAATACAATTTAGGAAATTAGGCCAAATTACACAAGTCAAGGTTCCATGCCCCTCATGGTTCCACCAATCAGGGTTTCGTTGGTCAATATTCTGCACCTAGGGGATTGTAATGCCCCTAGCCTCCCATCTGGGCCATGCCACACAAATATCAAGTTTTGTTGCTCTGATACCAAACTGTAATATCCCTAGCTTCCCAGTTGGGCCATGCCACACAAATCTCAACTTTTGTCACTCTAATACCAAATTGTAATGTACCCAACTTACTACTGGACAACACTACTCCAAAATCTAGTGTGCAGAATCTACTCTATAACATTGGTCTGCACATAATTACTTGAAGTGATGTGCATTACCCCAAGATGGTTGCACCACACAATGTATTTACCCCATGTAGAAATGTACTTACCACATGTAAAATAAATATCTAATGTGAATTAGCTTTCCGCTAAGTAAAAATAAATACTTATCGTAATTCGAAAGGAAAACCATGGAAAAAAACAACATGCAATACCATGTGGGTTTTCAAAACCATGGGAAAATGAACAAAAATAAATAAAAAGAAAATTAGAATAAATAAAAAGAAAAATAAAAGAAAAGAAAAATAAAAGAAAAGAAAAATATATATACAAAAAATATGTACAAAAATAAAAATTAAAACAAAACTACAATTTAGGAAATTAGGACAAATTACACAAGTCAAGGTTTCATTCCCCTCATGGTTCCACCGGTCAGGGTTTTGTCAATCAGGGCTCCTTACCTAGGGGATTGTAATGTCCCCAACCTCCCATCTGGGCCACACCACACAGATCTCAACTTTTGTCACTCTGATACCAAACTATAACATCCCCAACCTCCCAGATGGGGCGCTATGCCACACAAATCTTAAATTTTGTCTCTCTAATACCAAACTATAACATACCCAACTTACTATTGGACAACATTGCTCCAAAATCTAGTGTGCAGATTCTACTCTATAACATTTTTCTGCACATAATTACTTGAATTAATGCACACAACTCCAAGATGGTCGCACCACACAAACTTTTCTCTTCTTACACAACTTATAACAATGGAAGTAACACAATACAAATGCTCTCACAAGCATGTTGAACACACAAAAATTACTATGAATGTAATCCACCATGAACATGCAATCAATATTGTGCACACAACCATTCTAGCTTCACACATAATTTATGTTCTCCTTGTGCTCATGAATCGCTTCCCTGCGTGCACAACAAATCTATCCTCTTGCACTCACAACCATTCTAACCTCGCCTCAGAGACTCATGATCATTACAATAAGGTTAAGTTAACTAGATTGACTAATAAAAACTATCATACATTGTGTGTACGACTACAATAATGAATGTCAACACCACACTTACATGTGTGGGAAACATTATATAGAATAACAATAATTAATTATATGAAACATCATACAAGAATTTAACCCACATCAGACACAGATAATTAAGCACACAGTAAATGAGACAAGCACATAAAGAACACTTATATTTTATGAAAAGTCACCAACTGTGCCCAAGACTCAGACATTCCTCCTAGCCATAGACTCTATTGTTCATAAAATTTCAGCAACAGGTTACCCCCGAGCTAGGGCTTAAACTCCACCAGGGAAAATGGATTCCTAATTCCAAGATAAGGTCTGATAATAATGGAATTGATAAGTCCAAGGTTCCCAATAATGCAACTAGTCTATAGTCTCTCATTCCTAACATGCTTGTCCCACCCTAGGAAGTGTGCCCCTTCTTTTCTCCACAGTCCTTTGGCTGCCCCACTTCCCTTCTATGGCTTCATAAACATGTTGTACATGAAGTCTCAGAGAACTGCAACTAATGCCTAGCACACCAGGGAACAATTCCCAACAAAACTCTCTCCTAGAGAGAATGCTCACGGGCCTGACAACCTGCCTCTTCGTCAACAATTCTCTCACCTAGAGGGAATGCTCACAGGCCTGGCAACCCACCTCTTCAACGACAAACAATTTTTCCCAATAATAGGGTTAAACAATGGTAGTTAGTTCTCTCTCTCCCTATAGAAGTATTAGTGTGGATGGTCAAGACATGAGAAATGAGAGATGAATTCCCCCGAAATACACTAAGGCCAACAATATATCTTGCATGCCTTAAACTGGACATTTTTCACCTTCATAATTAGCTTTAGCCACTTCGTGACTTGTTTCCATCCTTTAGGAACTTAGGATAAATATTTATCCATAAATTACACTTTTCAGAAATATTAATAAAATATTCCCTTGGGCTTACGTCTCATTGGCTTAGCCCACAATTTTCCCTTTTTTGGTGGAGTTTACCCCCCCGTCTCTTTTCGTCTGATATGACTGCATGGAGTGATATACTATTATTAATAACGTGAGTTTGATTACATTTTACAAGGATAGGCACATTGACCTATTTTCATCTCGACTCACCAGCCTCATAATCACACAGGCTCTCCGACCTCAAATACATGAAAATCCACACACACACACACACATATAAAACTCAGTTCGATGTGCACTTCAATGTAATCCCCACACACTTACTCAAGTGCATGCAACACTGTGAAATGTGCACATGTTTACTTTGAAGTACAGATCACATGAACTTACCCAGGTGCACACAACACTATGGAATGTGCACACCCTTTCTATGATAACAATACTCAAGCACTAATGTGGTGCACACAAAATGAAAACTTGGTGTCAATCGCTCACCAACTTATATGAAAAAATACAAATGGGGTTCATATTAGGGACATTACATTCCCCTCCCCCTTATTTATGCATCGTCCTTAGTGCATTATATATACATGTACATAGAAAATTTCAAAACTATTTAAAAATATGTGGATACTTTGACTGCATAGCATCCTTGCTCTCCCAAGTTCCATCCTCATGATCGTATCAGGTCAATTGGACCTTTACTAGATCCATGACTCGATTCCAGATCTGTTTGATTTTCTAATCCAATATGCAAACCAATTGCACTCAAAAATCGCCTTCTGTATCCACCTGAATCTCATTCCAATCAATAATATGATTAACATCAGGTACGTATTTTTTAAGCAATGATACATGGAAACCATTATGAACACACAAATATGCATTCAATGCAAACAAATCTGCAACAAGACCAATCCTCTCTAGGATTTCAAATGGCCCATAGTAGTGTGCTTCCAACTTAGAACAATTCCCCAACTTCAGGGAACTGCATCTTGCTTTTATTTTCCATAACACATGGTCACCCACTTTAAAATATCTATGGGATTTGCCTTTATCTGGGAAACATTTTTGTTTGTCTTGGGAAACCTTTAAATTCTTCCTTATATTTACCATCTACTCTTCCATTTCTCAGAGCAAATCTAGCCCAACCACGACTCTGTCTATTGGGTTGTCCCAAATCATTGGTGTGTTACACTTTCTACCATAAAGTGTCTCAAATGGTCTAATATTTAAGGATTCTTGATACCCATTGTTGTAAGAAAGCTCTACCAAGTGAAGGTAGTCTTCCCCTTTTGATGGTTTATCCATCACATACATCCCGAGCATATCTTCAATAACTTGATTTACCCTCTTTGTCTATCCATCTGTCTCGGGATTATATGTTTTTATGAAGTTCAAATTTGTCTCAAATCCTTTGTATATCCCTTTCCAAACATTCAATGTTTACTTGGGATCTCTTTCAAACACAATTGTCTTAGGTACACCATGAAACCTAGCAATATCTCTCATGTATATTTCCACAATGTTGGCTTCCTTGTGCATTGACTTCATTGGAATAAAATGGGAAACTTTAGTAAACTTGTTCACCACTACCATAATAGAATCATGTTGCATAGAAGTCCTAGGAAGCTTAGTAATGAAATTCAAGGTTACAACTTCCCACTTCCACTCAGGGATGGGAAAAGGTTGTAGAAAATGAGCTGGATGTCTATGTTGAACTTTGACCTTTTGACATTCAAGGCATCTAGCAATAAAATCAAAAACCTATTTTTTCATTCATGGCCAACAGTATTTATTTTTTACCACTTTTATTGTCTTGTAATAGCCTATAATTCCTATATAAGGAACTTCATGCATTTTTGACAATAACAGATTTTTCAAATCCTGAACATTTAGCACATAAACTCTATGCCTATACATGAGGATTCCATCCTCTTTTAGGTCATATCCTTCTAATTTCTACTGTGAAATACCTTGTTGTAAATTCATTTTTATGTCCACATAGCATTGATTTGATTTGAAAACCTCAAAAATTCTATCACTCAAATCTAAATCAGTTTGATGCACACTTTAAGGTAATCATTTCATACTTACTCAAGTGCATGCAACACTGTGAAATGTGCACACATTTCCTTTGATGTGCAGACCATGCACACTTACCCAGGTGCATGCAAAATTATGGAATGTGTGCACACTTTCTTTGATAACAATCCTCGCACACTACTCAAGTGCGGGAAAAACCAAAACTTGGTGCCAATGGCTCACCAACCTATATTTACAATTACAAATGGGGTTTGGATTAGGGACATTATAGGGCCAAAATTAAGAATAAGGCATATTGTTAATTTTAGAGCAGCTATTAAGTTTCTTTTCAATTTACTATATAAATCGAGCATAGGTAGGATCACTAAGAGAAACACAATCACAAAATACAAAGCATTTATCCTGGGAAACACTCATAGGGGAGAAAACCAAACAGAAACTTCCTTAATATAGATTTCCAATACAATGCCAAGATAAGAGACCAAAACTAGAGAATAACCAAGACTAAGCAATGCGCCTCTCTCTTCCTTCTTCTCCCAACTGTGGCTATCTCCAAACTTGCACACTTGTCGAGTGACTTGAGTGAGTGATATAATGAGGAATTATCTTCTCTTATTTATATTGGCTGGCAGGTGCTAGGGAGGTGTCTCTTCATCAAGCAAGGCTGACTTCTTCTCTTAGTGACTAAAACCACTTTAATTAGGCCCAAGGGCCAACTTCTTAATTAGTAGCATATAATTGGGGTTTGACCAATCCACAAAAGGGGATTTGGTCATTTACAAAGCTCGACATGATCAATCCACAAAATGGGATTGATCTAATTAATAATAACTCAATAATAAGTAGAATAGTCTTTGCAGTTACAATATTTCAACACTCCCCCTTAACAAGAAGGGTATTCTACAATAAAACATCATCGAAGAGAGAGGGAAACAAAATCATCAATGTATTGAACATTGATTGTCATATCTATAAATCATCCAAATTTTTTCTCATCATCAATATCCTCATCCACAGCATGGAGTTGGAGTGGCACCATAATCATCTGCATCAACTTCAATTAGTATAACACTAATACATCATCATCATCAATAACAACATGAGGCTAATAAAACATCAATAATAACAACATCATCGGCATGAGGTTGAGATAACATCATAGTCAACATGACGCTGATACAGCATCAACAACATCATCATCATCACAACACAAAGGCTGGAGCAACAACATCATCACAGCATGAAGGCTAGAGAAAAAACATTATCATCATCATGGGAAAACATAATGAGGAAGGTGTAACAACATTTGGTGGTACTCTGACAGTCCCTACGGAACTTCCTAGGAAGCATAAGATTCCCTAGGATATAAAATCCTAACAGAGCTACCATTTGGTACTCTGACAGACCGTCCTTATCGGAGCTTCGAGATCTGTCCAGGAATCACAAGATTCCCTAGGATTATAAAAATCCTAATGGATCTACCACTACTGACCACAACTAGCATATACATGCATAGGTACTCTGACAAACCATCCTTAACAGACCTTCGAAATCTATCCAGGGATGATCAGTCCCCTAGGATAAAAATCCTAACTACGCTACTCGATGTTGGTCAGGATACCATAGTATCATCACCATCACTCCCCCTTTCGATGGAGATCCTTTCAGACTATACCAATCTTGTCTCGAAAGTGTTCAAACTTTACATGAGACAGAGGCTTGTTCAACACATCTACAACCTTGTCATATGTGCCAACATATAGGAGCTTTATGGCTCCCCTCTGCACCATATCATGAATGTAGTGATACCGGATTTATATGTGCTTAAACTTATCATGGAACACGGGGTTCTCTGCCATCTTTATGCAGCTCTGGTTATCACATAGAATCACAGTTTCTTCCATCTCCAGATCAAATAGACATGTCAACAACTTTCGAAGCCATATGGATTCACAACTGGCAGAACATGTAACAATGTATTCCACTTCTATTGTGATGAGAGAAATACTAGATTTATTCCTACTCTGCCATGAAGTCATGGTTGAACCCAAACTGAAACAACATCCTAAAGTGCTCTTTCAGTCAGAAACACTTCCATCCCAATAGAAATCGGTATAACCAATCAATGTAAATTCATGATCTCCATTATAATAGAGACCAAAGTCCAATATACCCTTAAGGTATCTCATCACACGTTTTGCAGAAACAAGGTGAACACATCTGGGATCTACTAGATACCGACTCAAGGTGTTCACAGAAAAACATATATCTAGCTCGATGTTCATCGGATACTTCAATGATCCAATGATCTGTCTATATAGCGTAGCATCAACCAATTCTGACGAAGTATCAACCAGGAGCTTCAACCTTGTTTCCATGGGTGTGTTCATGGATTTACAATCCAACATATGAATCCTCTTCAATATTTCAACTGCATACCTCCCTTGGTTAAGGAATATCTTATCTAGACTCTACCAAACCTCAAGACCTAATAAATAGTGCATTAGGCCTAGGTCTTTCATCTTAAATTCTGTTGCGAGATTCTTCTTACAATCAGTGATGATATTTTCTTCTCCAGGTAAGAATAAGTCATCCACATACAACAACAATATAACAAGCTCATCATTCATAACCTTAAAGTAAAGGTTAGAATCAATTTTACTCTTGGTAAATTCCAAGCTCATCAGGAAACTGTCAATTCTTCCATAGCAAGCTCTAGGAGCTTGCTTCAATCCGTACATAGCTTTCTTCAACCTGCAGACATATGTCTTTATGTCTTCAACTTCAAACCCTTGAGGTTGTTATATATACACTTCTTATTCAATGACACCATTTAAGAAGGTTGTTTTCACATCCATCTGGTGTAACTTCCACTTCATCTTAGCTACAAGAGCTATGATGGTTTTGATAGAAGTCATCTAGATATAGGAGAAAACGTCTCTTCATAATCAATGCCTTCCTTTTGAGAAAATCCATGATCTAGAAACCTTGCTTTATATTTCTCAATACTTCCATCAACAACATGTTTTATCTTGTATATCCATTTGGAAAATACCACATCTTTGTTCTTCGGTCTGAGAACTATTTCCCATAAATCATTCTTTATAATTCATTGGTATTCTTATATCATGGCATCTACCCATTCTTTCTTCTGAATGAATTATTCAAATAAAGTAGGCTCCTTCTCTATGAGATCACACATCAAACCCATATAACTGGAGAATGGATTAGGTTTCTTGAATTTTCTCATGGTTCCTTCTAGGGCACCATACTTATCTCCATCTTGAATGAGTTCCCTTGCCCAATTTGGCTTTCTCTTGTGAGTGATCACCATTTCGGGAGGCTCTTGAGATTCTATCATGTCATGATCTTCAGGAATCTCCTCATCAGGGGGAACTGTGACTTCCCTCACTGGTTCTGCAACTATGGGAGCTACAGGTTCTTCTTAATATACTTCTTCAAGCTAGCATCTCCTTGATTTCTTAAGTGTTGCATCTTCATCAAAATTTACATCTATGTTGATATCAATATGATGGTAACTTGGTATGTAAATTCTGAAGGCCATAGAGACCTCACAGTATCCAACAAATATTCCCTTCTTTCCTGAAGGGTCCAACTTGGTTCTCTTCTCTTTCGGAATGTGTACAAACACTGGACAGCCAAATATTTTGAGATGGATTACTTCTGGCATATTTCCGGAGAACAATTCTTCGGGGGTTTTGAACCCAAGTGCACTATGGGATAATATGTTTTGTACATACACTGGTGTTCTTGTTTCTTCTGCCCATAAGTTCATTGAAAGATCTTGATCATGGATCATAGTCTTCACTACTTCGATTATAGTTCTATTCTTTCTTTCTGATACACCATTTTGTTGAGGATTGTAGGGAGTGGTGAGATCCCTCTTAATACCGACATATTTTCAAAATATTACAAACTCTTTTGAGGTGTATTCTCCTCCATTATATAACATGCGTATCTTGATTTTTCTTTCAGAGAGTTTCTCTATCAAGGATTTGAATTCCTTGAATTTCCCAGACACTTCATCTTTTGATTTCAAGAAGTAAACCCAAGTCTTGCAAGAATAGTCATCAATAAATGACACATAGTATACATACCCACTAAGAGAGGTGGATGTCATTGGGCCACATACATCTAAGTGGATGAGCTCCAAGAATCATTATGCTTTATTGTTGTTGTTCAAGAAAGGATTCTTGAAGTTATTTCCTTCTGAAAACACCTTCATGGTCAACCTTGAAATATGGTAGACCTGTAACTTCCTTGCTCACATATGGTAAGGCCTTGTAGTTTATGTGATATAGTATTCTATGCAAAATTTCACATGAACTCTCAGTGGAGTGAAACAAAGTTGTATCTGAGTGACCTTTTAATTTATACAGACCACCTTCTTTTGTTCTAATAACAATTGCATTGTCTGTGGTTGTTCCTTTAGGCAACATAAGGACTTCACCATATATGAATGCAACCCTGAAGCCTTTATTATCTAAAGATGATATAGAAATAAAATTCTTCATCAAACCTAGTACATATAATACATCCTTCATATTCATTGGGGTCCCTAAATCAAGATTTTAATTGGACTCTCCTGCTCCTTTGATAGGGTACTGGTAATCATCTCCAAGTGTAACTTTCTGGGGAAAGTTATTTTATGTAAGGCTAGAGAGAATTTCTCTCTGACCTATCATGTGCTTGGAAGAACCATTATCTATGGGCCAAGTATCCTCACCATGTGACATTGATCCTGAGAGGGAAGAGATTAATACATAGTATTCACGGTTTTCATTAATCGTATTTGTTGGTGGATATTCATCTTCAACTGTGTGGGAATGGTGCCTTTTGTTTCTCTTCTTGTATTCTTCTCTTCTAGATGGACAATTATTAGCAATATTTCCCATCTTGTCACAATGGTAACATTGATAAGATGAGAAATATTTTTCTCTTCTTTGACCTTTCTGAAACTTCTGGAATCTCCTTGGAGGGTGAGATTCTTTATGGATGAATTTATTTGGGGAGTGAGACTCCTTATGTGGGTGGGTCTCCTTCTTGAAGTGAGACCTTATCTTTCCTTTTTTAGTATGAGCAGATATATCTTGATATTCATCCCTTAATAGTATTGCTTCTTGGTTAGCTACTCTTGCTTATTCTTGAACACATTCTTCCCAAAGACTGTCAAATTGTAGTTTTTTATTTTCTGGCACAAATGGTTTGGATGAATGCATTCCAAAGTATTTTGATACCATTAAGCGTTTTCATTATGATTTCATCTTCATCTAGGGTATCTCCAATTGCTTCTAGTTGTTCCTTGAATTGAGAGATCCTAGAGAAATAGTCATGAACTGTTTTTCCTTTCTGCGTCTTTGTATTCTTGAGTTTAGTTCTCAAGTTCATCTTCTGGTTAATGTTTCTTCCTTCATACAATATGGTTATGGAATCAAACATTTCTTTTGGAGTATTATTAGATTCCACTTGATGGATCATGTGATATTTGATTGAGTCTGGAATGATTATTTTTTCCCTAACCATGTGCTTATGGTACTTTGCTTTCGTTGTAGCATCTACGAGTTCTTGTACATTTTCTTTGATGAATATTACAAGTTCATTCTCTTCAAGAATGAGTGCAATCCTATACTTATAGACACAAAAGTTATCCACACCTTCTAACTTGTCAACAAGCTTGGTGCTTGCAGACATCTTCACCTGGAGCTGGAAAAATGAAAAAAAATTGAAAATGCTCAGAAATTAAATCCTTACCAAGAGGTGCGCTTGGCTGAGGTGAGTAGCCTGGTGCAGTCAGTTTTCTAAAAATCCAAATTTTACCCCTTCAAATTGGGCCTGAACAAATGTAGATTGGTACTTCTGGTATTGGTTCTGGTTTCTGAGTTTTATGGTTTTTCGGTACCAGCGAAAACTAGGGTTTCACTTTCCAGGAGTTATGTCCATTGAAAAGGTGTGCTCAAGCTACCAATGAGTTCGCTAGGCTAGGGAACACTTCCCTAGGTGGTTTTTAGGCTAAAATTATTCTCCAACAAAAAGCCCTAATTTTCTTGTACGACAATAGTGACATTTTTGCTTATCCAACGAAAGGTGCTCTCTTTAGCTTAGCTTTGATACCATGTTAATTTTAGAGTAGCTACTAATTTTCTTTTCAATTTACTACATAACAATAACATAGGTAGAATAACTGAGAGAAACACAATCATAAGATACATAACATTTATCCTGGTAAACCCTCATTGACGGCAACCGCACTCTCAGCAGGCGGTCACACCACCAGGACCTTCTCACTCCACGGCCCGAAGAGTCGATGCTCTTCCTCTCCTCTCGGGAGTTCTATCACCCACAGTCTTCTCGGGAATCCCACCTTTCGGAACTCGGGAAGTCGGGTCTCGCGGACTCGCGAACCTTGTGCGCACCTCCCGTGCAACCGGGAACCTCCGAATCCCGATCCGCGATGTCAACGGTCAGCGCTCTTGGTCTTGGGGATTTTCCTATCGGAAAATCGGCGGGTGTGAGGCAGGGTGATACTTACCTTTCGAATCCCCGAACACCGATGTGCCGGTACGCCTCCACACATCTCCCACTGACGTCCGGCCCCACACTGCCACGTCACGTCGGGACTTCGCGACTCGCGGATCCACGACTCCAAAACTCTTGCCTTTGGAAACCCCGAATGCCGAAATTCCGATATTCCGGATCCGGGCCACCTGTCCACGCTCTGATCAACGGCCTCGATGCCGAATTCGAGGTCTGATCCTCACACTGTCCACGCCGGATCAATTCCGGCTCGCATCAAATCGGAACGCTCTTCGCGATTCCAATGTGCATGGGAATATTGCACTCCCGCTTAACCCCCGATTTGCCGATAGGCGATGGAAATGGTTCCTCCGTGCAATTCATGCTTAAACTTCGCAGCTCCTCCGGCCATCAACGTAACCTAGAGTTCGACTCTCCCCTCGATCAACCGGGTCATCGATTCTTCCTCTGCGAAGAGTCCTCACCGCCTACCTTTTTCCCCGTAAGTGTTCTCCGTCAATCATGTCTTCAAAGAACCAAAGGGCGTCCCTTCCGGCTTTTCCTTAATTTTAGGTCCCTTCCTTCGCTTCGTTTCCACCCTTCAACCTTCAACCGGGCCTCCAAGTGTTGGAAGTTCTCTCGATCCGTGGCGCCACCGCCCGATGTGTCTCAACCCTCCCTTCTCTCGGGACGCGATCGAGACTCTAAACCCCGACCGCGACTTACCGCAGACGCCCGAATAATTAACTCCACTCGCTGGAAAAGGAAACCAAGAGTTCAACCACTTGCGCCGATGCAATTCTATGCGAGGTATTCAATTCCACTTCCGGCGTGAATCCTCACCTTTTTTTTATTCTCGCCGGCAGGTGCCAATTGAAACCTCCAATTCTCTCAGGTTCCTATCCTGATAAGCAATCACATATGCAGCATACAAAAGATACGCATAAAATGAAGCAAGTAAACAAAAGCATAACATCAACAATACAAAAGTGTCCAACACATCCATGGCAATTGAATCACAGCTCTTCTATTAATTCAATGACTATACACAGAGGGTTTGACACAGGCTTCCTCTTGGCTCTACTCTCTGCTTGCTCCTGTATGAATGAATGAGAATTCTCAATTCAATGTACAAAGGAGGGTGTCTATTATTCCCCTTTCCCTCTCTACAGCTAACTGTCTAATCTACAGCAAAATTCTATCTACCAGCATTAAAATCCATTAAATGCCTCCCTATCTACTAATGCAATACAACTGCTCTTGGTTTTGAATGCCTCGTCCAAACGACGGCGCACCAATCTCCAAGCATTTCAAAATGTGCGCGCTGGCACTGTCCAGCTGTGTGTGTTCTTTCTCCGTGCGCGCTGGCTCGCTTGATGACGTGTAGATGCTCCTGCATCACTCATGGGGGAGAAAACCCAACAAAAAATTCCTTAATATAGATTTCCAATACAATGCTAAGATAATAGACCAAACACTAGAGAATAACCAAGACTGAGCACTATGCCTCTCTCTTCCTTCTTCTCCCAACTACAAATATCTCCAAACTTGTGCACTTGTTGAGTGACTTGAGGGAGTGAGCTAATGAGGTGCTAGCCTCTCTTATTTATATTGGTTGGTAGGCACTAGGGAGGTGACTCTTCATCAAGTAGGGCCGAATTCTTCTCTTAGTGGATAAACCACTTTAATTAGGCCTGGGGGGGTGACTTCTTAATTAGCATCATCTAGTTAGGGTTTGACCAATCCACAAAAGGGTATTTGGTCATTTACAAAGCCCGACATGATCAATCCACAAAAGGGAATTGATCTAATTAATAATGACTCAATAATAAGTACAATAATATTTGCAGTTACAATATTTCAACACATACAAGGTAGGATTTAAGAAATCATATGTCATGGATAAGATCTAGGTCATATAGCAATAGAGAAAACTGAAATTCAGAGACAATGAAGGAGAAGAAACGAAGGGGAAGAATATGACACTACATGTGACAATTTAACATCCCAAGTTGAGATGAGAGGAAAAATGAGATCGAATCCAACCAAGTGCATGACACAAGTCAGTCCGATCAAGATGAACATATTAGAGGGTGCACATGCTAAGATTGCAACAAGCGGGAAGACAACCAAGTCAAGGAAAATGTCTTTACGCTAGAACACTATGCATGATAAAAATGTGAGAGTTAGCTAACAGGCATCAGACGACAATATGGAAAGGACATATAACCAATAATATGAATGGGATTTTTTCTTAGGTTCTTGTGAGAGGAAAGACCAAAAATGACCCAGTATAGCTAAATTTGAAGAGGTTCAGGGACAATCTTATGAGAAAGGTGGATACAATATCCTTGGGGGATTCAGACCTTAAGGAAAATGCAACCCAATGTAGTCTTCTTCCCGATAAGGAAAAGTATGGAAAGAATCAAGTTAAAGGTTGTGGATAGGGATCAACAGATTCCCCCACATGCCTCTCAAATCTAGAGTGGTCACGTGAATGAACTGGCCCTGCAAACCTACTCCTGCAAAACAAAAGAATGAGATCAACCATGTGATTAAAAGGAGACTTGTCAATACACCATAAACTTCATATTCCCTGCCTTAAAGTAAACTTATAGATAAGTGTTATATTCTTCAACAACAATCATGGATGGCCATATATATTTTTCTTGATATTGTATGTGTCAAGTTTCAACTTAGAACAAGGAATAGTTATTTTGTAATTCATACTTAGAGTTCGAAACACGTGATTAGAATTCGCATGCGAAAACATAAAGATGAAAACATGAAAGACAATCATGCAAGCAAGAAGATGCATAGTTTAAGTTAGTCAATCAAAAAAATCATCAAAAATAAAGTTATTCAATACATGCAATAGAACATCAAAACCTATAGCCACATAATATCATCAAGAACATCAGAATCAACAAAAGGTATGAAGATAACGTGCCAATTCCATCATACAAATTTTAATGAAACATCACAGGTCAATAAGTTTCATGAAGATATTTGAAATCATCAGATCGAAACGAATAATCAACACCCATAAAACATAATCATCAATCAATATTAAACCCCCAACTCCCTCAAGGTAGGAAAATAAATAGCATTAGGCTCAAGCAATAGAGGATTAGGAATTAAGGATGAAATTTTAGAAGGGGGGCCCTTTCCTTTCACTTGTAAAAGAAAAAGTAAAGGAAGGTTGGTGTGGCCTCAACATAAGGTTTTTCTAATTGTAATTTGGAAGTTTATTTTTGTAAACCCTGCATATATGGAAAACAAAATCGGATAAGGTTCCTATCTACACCGACAAGGGAAAAAGGGATTTTGGAATTGATACTTAGTGATGTGTTTGGGCCTATACTAGTCCCTTCATTTGTTGGATCTATGTATTATGTTTCCTTCATAGATGATTTTTCCAGGAGGACATGGATGTATTTCTTGAGGAAGAAATCAAAGGTTTTCGATAAATTTAAAGAGTTTAAATCTCTTGTGGAAAACCAGATAGATAAGAAGATCAAGGTATTGAGAACTGACAATGGTGGAGAATTATGTGGAAAGGATTTTGAGCAATTATTCAAGGAGTGTGGCATAGCATGGAAAAAATACCACACCATATACCCCACAACAAAATGGATTTGTTGAGAGAATGAACATGACATTGATGGAAAATGTGAGGAGCATGCTCAATGGTGTTGGGCTCACATAAGAATTATGGGCAAATGCAGTCAAAACTGCAAAATATTTGGTAAATATATCTCCTTCGTCAGTTCTAGTCGACTCAACTCCTCATGAGATATGGTTTGGTAAGAATCCTTCACTTTCACATCTTAGAGTATTTGGATGTGATGCATTTGTGTATGTTCCCAAGGAAAATTGGAACAAGCTAGACAAGAAGACAATAAAGTGTATTTCTATTGGGTACAAGGATGGAATGACAGGATATAATCTCTTGGATCCTGGATTGAGGAAAACAATGTATAGTATAGATCGATCTGGTCTTTAGGGAAGTAAGTAGAACTTTAGAGTATGGATAGGTTCAAACAAAGAAATAACTAGAGAAGTTGGTGTTTGAAGTGAGGAACAAAGAAGTTGATTAAGATGAGTTGAATGAATGAGATGAAGAGGTGGAAAAACCTACTCTTGTTGTAAGGAGGTCTAAATGAATAAGAAAACCAGCTGAAAGGTATAGTTTTCCTGATTTCCATTCTTCATTTTTTTTATCTTTCATTGATGAGAAGCACAAGTTGACCAGGGAGACAATCGACTCGATAGAGGATAAACTCTAGAAGGATTCCATGGTCGAAGAGATGGAATCCTTGTACAAGAATGAGATGTGGGATTTGGTAGAGATACCAAATGAAAGTAAACTCATCGATAGTAAGTGGGTGTTCAAGAAAAGTTGAATGCAGCATGTCAAGTCGATAAATTCAAAGTTCGATTGATAGAAAAAGGATATTTCCAAGTCGAAGGAGTCAACTTCAATGAGATTGTTTCCCCTATTGCAAAAAGAACTCCCATTAGAGTACTAATGTCCGTGGATGCAACATTTCGTCTTGAAATAGAGAAAATGGATGTGAAGACAACATTCCTACATGGGGAACTGGAAGAAGAAATATACATGAAAAAAACTAAAGGATTTGTAGTAAAGGGAAAGAAAGAGATAGTGTGCAAATTGAAGAGATCACTTTATGGTCTAAAGTAATCGTTAAGGATATGGTATCAAAATGTTTACACATACATCCCTAGTTTGAGATTTATGAGAAGCAAGGATGATCATTGTGTATATTCCAAGGAAGAAGGTGGGTGTTTCATATATGTAGCATTGTAAATTTGTTTCCCTCTATCTACTTATTGGGCTGACCCAGGTTCAAATCTGAATAGGTTTCTAAAACAACCCTCTAAAACTATCGCACCTCCTGGTAAACTAGAAGGTTGTTGGATTACTAAGAGGGCGGGGGGGTGAATCAATAATAGAGAAATTTAATCCTTTTAAACCATATAATCCAAATGTTAAATCAATGCATTATTATCATCCAATAACTGCAGAGTAAATAAGCAATGAACAAATGAACAATCATACACATACACAGTACATAAGTGTTTTACATGGAAACCCAAAGCAGTAGAAAACCACATAATTCTTTTTCTTATATGTCTTGAAGAATTACATTCATTGGAATCACCAATGTCCTTTGTTTTCCGGATGAGACTGGAAGGAGTCTACAACCTGAGGGAATATCCAACCTTCCAATTATCTGGATATAACTAGAAGGAGGCTACAACCCCCTATGTTCTCTGGATACAACCGGAAGGTGGCTACAACCACCTATCCTTGACCCGTCCAATTTCCCTAAAGTATAAGTAGAATGATTGAACCACTGTCACATTATCACTGTGAGATAAAATGTTGTAGACCTATACCAATCAACCTGCGCCAAATAACTTGTACCCATAACCTGAACATTCATCAACCTGTACCTCAACCTGTACCATAAACAAGTTCATCAACCATGCAACAACATGTACCAAACAACCTGTAATCAACTTGTACCATAAACAAGTGCATCAACAATGCACCAACATGTACCAAACAACCTGTAAAAAAACCGTACCATAAACAAGTGCATCAACCATGCACTATCTTGTACCTCAACCTGTACCATGAACAAGTGCATCAACCATGCACCAAACTTGTACAAATAACCTGTCACAACAACCTTTCACAACAACTTGTCCAAACAACTTGTCTCATCAATCTTATCAACCAAATCGTATCTAATCACCAATATCAATCACCAAGACATCTCTCAAAGATGTGCATCAACCAAGCATAACACAACAACTCATAATCATCACCAACAACTCATAATAATACAAGTATGATACATCATCCATAAACCGTGTGTCAACAATACTGCTAACAAGTGCCTCCAACCATGTACTAAGTATGTACCAATCATGTATCAATTACTCATCAACTATAATTCATCAACTATGACTCATCAATATGTACCAACATCATCAACTATACACCTCATGTATGTGTCAACTCATCAACTATTTGTCTCAACCATGTACCCGACATGTACCTCAACCAAATGCCCTCATAAATTTCATCATCCAAATATGATTTGTAACTCTGTAATAGACTTGGTGCATATGATCACATACTTACAAACCTTCCTTAACTTTAATAACAAGAGATTAGCATTTTCATCAAACTTTTCTTTAGTCTCACATGACTAGTTTTTGATTAGTCAACAACCCTAACTTGAAATAATCATAACTTTGTACCTATAATGAATAAATATCTGAAACTAATAAACAATTTTCTTTAGTGTATTTATGCAATTCCTCCAGGTGTCACTACTTGGAACCTCTCAGAAAAGCAGTTATAGCAAAATTGGCATACCTTGCTGAATTCTGGCTTATTCTAGAGAGCGACCTTGCAGAGAATGCCTCACACGTCGTATTTTTTGAATCGATATGAAACTATTACACTGAATACTAAATACTATACTAAAACCAACACATTTGGTATTACTGAATTTGGATCTGTTATGAAGAAGTTATGACATTTTTACCCGAAACACTTGTTTTAGACTAGTTTCAGTACTAGCCACAAACCCTATTTTCCAGGGAGTGTAACTCAAAATATGCAACGACCAACAACAATTTTTTTTTACCACAGATGCTTTCATATGTTTCCTCAATGGCATAGCAATTTCACGGTCTGAATCATTCTAGAAAAAAGTTATTGCGAAAATGGTGTGATGACTTGTAAATAACATAGCATCATCAAAAGAATTTATCCTTCCTTGAATTTCAGCCTTCTTTTCCTCACCTTCCCTTAGAAATTCAGCTTAGATATCCTTTGGTTACCTTAGACACCTATAGATATTCAATATTCTCAAGTGTAATTTAAAATGAGAGACCCTTGCCTCTTATTTATACTCTCCAAGTAGCTTCCTTAAAAACATCTTCTAAGTCACTTTGCCCACTTTCCTTATTTTAGGGTTAACCCACTTCTAATCTCTCCGTTAAATTTATTATTTAAATAATTTATTTTGTATTCACTTTGAATTATAGTACACTCATCACTTCAATTTATTATTTACCTTCTAAAATATCTTAAACCACTTTGACTACTTTTACCTTTTGGAGATTCTAGTTGACATATGAGGATCCTCCAACTTCGTAAGGCCATAACTCTCAAACCATGAGGAGTTATGTGACATTCCACATACCACCAAAAATGGAATGATATGTACTATCCATATAGAATAGTATTACCTGAAAATATATCAAAACTCATGCCATTATCCATCAAACAAACTTGGGTCCATTACCCAAACCTTGGTTCTCCAACTTCTCATGGTCATAACTCTCTAACCGTGAGGAGTTATGTGACGTTCCAGATGCCAATGGAAATGGAATGACATGTAATATACATCTAGAATAGTATTACCTTAAAATATATTAAAACTCATACAATTATACATGAAACAACCTTGGTTCCATTAGCCAAACCTTTGTTCTACCGGAATTCACTACCGAACTTTCTCCAAGGGTTGACATCAATATGCAATATCACTCTCCAATGTTTGACATCAATGACAACCAAATATCCATACCAAATATCCATCAACCTAATCCTACTGTATGACAAAGGAAACACAACACACCAAATTCACTTCGTAGTCTCACCTGAGATAGTTCTTTGGGTGACTGCAAAGCTCAAATTATTGTAGTCTAGGAAGGAGTGGGGATTTGGGATTATATTTGATATTCTTCAGGCCTTAAACTAATATTCCTTCTATTATTCCTAAGATTCATTCATTTTTTAAGCCATGCATGCATCCTAACATATTTATCTTAACCATTCATTCATTCATCTATAAACAAATAACTCACAGAAGCAAACATGCAATAAAAAACACCCATAACACAGGTTTTACCATGGTTCACCCTCTCCTAGGCCACGTCCACAAAGATCTGGATTCTTTTCTCTTTTATTAGGTTTTGCTGCAAGATATGGCATTGCACGCACTACATATTTGTTCATACAATCATGAAAAGGTTCAACAACCTCTATGAGGTGGACTAGATCACACTAGGCTCCTCAGCATGTGATCTGACCCTCAAAATCTGGCCTACTTAGCTCTTCTACAACTCAACAACTTTTACAATAGTAGCTCAGCTACAATCATTGAATCATAGAATTAGAACCATTATTCAACAACCCAAAGCTAGACCTCCTAGGTTCTTATTTATACTAATCTACAAGCTTATTAGCCATTACAATCTCTATTAAAACCCTAAACCTAGCATGGTTTGGTTTTCCTGTCTGCACGCCTTGCATGCTTTCCTCCTTTGCATGCTTCTTTTCCTCATGTGTTTCTTTTCCTGCCAGTCATTCTTCTCCAAAATTAGACTTTACCTTCCAAAAATAGGCCTTTCCTCAAAATAGTCATATGCCCAAAAGGCCCCCAACACCGACATGTGGCTCGTCCTGAGCCACCTAGGCAGTGCACACTCCTTGAAAAACCTCTACCAGACGGTGGAACTTATCCTTCAGTTCCTTCCCTCTTTCTCTTATTTGCACATCTTTTCCTATTAGCGCCTCTATTGTTTATGTTTTCATTTCTTCTTGTATCAAGGTTGCGCACTCTACTTGCATCTATCCTCTGCTTGTCTTCTCCTCCTCCAACTGTGCAATCATCTGAGCTACTTTGTCTTGGAGGGGTTCCAGTTTTGCTTGTCTTTCTTGTTTATTTTTCTGTGTGGTTTTCAATTATGAGTGCATATTATTCATGTCCTAGGTTCCCTTCATGCACTCTGTGATTCTCATCATTTTTTTCCTTTGATTGATTTGTTGTATGGATGTGTTGATTGTCTCCTCTTCATGGTCCCACTGTTGTACCTTCTCATCTTTTTCTAGGATCTTCCATATCTGCGTTGCTTGTTTGAACATTTCTTCTACTTCCCTTGCTTATTTCTCCATTTTTGGCTATCAAGAGTGCCAATTCTTGTTCTCTTTGTTCTCATACCTCGGGAGGAGTTTTATGTTTGAGCCTTTCTTTGAGCTCCTCAATCTCTTGCTTATACTAGTTAATGGTTTTTGTAATGAGATTGATCTTATCCTCTCCACTTCTATCCACTTCTTTCGTGTTCTCTGGGATGAGATTGTAAAATGTTGTAAGTCCTTGTTCCATTCTATCTGTGTTTTCTTTTTCCTCCTTTGTTTCAAGCTCGACTTGCTCAACTACCAGTTCCAAGGCATCCTTTCCATTCTTTGTTTCCTACAATTCCGCCACATCTGTCCTTGCGCGCAATTGTATTTCCTACATGACACTGAATTGAATTTTCTACAGTTCCTTGGTTGGTATCCTTGCCAGTACCAACTCTATCTATGCCAGATCCTTCAGTGCTGTCGTATCTTTGACTTCATCCATTTGCAACATGTCTGATGTAATTTGGAAGTTTGGACTCACCTGCGCTATTGTTGAGATGGTGTCTTGTTCACTTGACACGGTCCTCGCCTTTACTTCTATTGTTGTAGGGTAGGGTTGTGTTCCCCTGTCAGGCCTTTGCATTTATTTTATTTTCTTCAAGACCTGCCTTATGTCTACAAACTCATTTTGTATTCTCCCTCGTTAGTGTTGGGCCTCTTCGAATTCCTCAGCTGCGTGATCTTATACTCTTTCTGTGATGATTTCAGCATCATCCTCAGTAATTGTGTATTCGATAAACTTCTTATGAGCCTTGGCCTTCATGTGTGGACCCCTTGTGTGTATAATTGGCTACTTGGGTGGACCTGTTTCTTGTGCGGTGGTTGTTGAGGGGGTTTCTTGTGTCGATTTGTCCCCCACTCCTTGTTCAACCTGTGTTGGAGAAGTTTTATTTTTCCCTGTCTACGCATCCTTCTTTGGCACACTTCCCTTATTTTGTTGCGTCAAATTATGACTAGGCTTCCCTTGTTTTGTAGTATTTTTAGGCACAACGTTTTCCTGCAGGTGTCTTAGCTAACCCTGCTTCTACCTTCTTTCCTTTTGGCATCTCCTTGATGATGATTGGGATATTCCAATCGTCTTTCCATTACCACATTTTCATTTCAACTTATTACGCCTTGATGCAGAATCGAAGTTGCAACCATTCCTTGGTTGGATCCCTGCACGCTTGGATCCACATATTATGGCACACAGCTCTAAATTTGGCTATATCGTGGTATTGTGTGACTACTTCCAACGTGATCCTTTAGGTGTTAGCTATACTATCCTGGATGTTGCTTAGGTACCGCACAAAGGTACCTGCATTCCCGCTTCTTCTCTTGGGGTTCAAAGTGATCCCCATTGATGTATATCGAGTTGCACGACAACGACCTACTATTTCACAAAATAAGAGTAGGGGGGATCCTTCCACCCAATTATTGTTATCAAAATTAGCAACCATGAATAATGGAACTCTGTCCCCAAGTCTTGCGCATCTTTGCAATCATCAAGGAAGATGTTCAATAAATAGGGGTCCCAGATGAGCTTAGTTCCATTGTCGCACTGAGCTGCAGCTGCGACAACCCTTGCAGGGAATTCCTCCTTGCTGCATTTTCTTAGAAGTTTACATGCCATGAGTTTTTTGACCATCCTTTTGGTTGTGTCACTAATTCTTTTGATTATGATCATGTGCAAGCTCCTCTCTATACTATGTGTTTTATTAATTTCCTCAGCAAGATCCTTCTCTTGTTTCTTTTCATCTAAGTACTACGCGAGACTCTCACCCATTGATGATAGACTTGTGATGAATGAAATCAATTACACGTCGATGGAGATGGGTTCTTCCTTCCATAAAAAGCCTCCATGGAGGAATTCCATCAACTTCTTGACACAATTATTTACCTCTTTCCTCCTACCAAAGTGGGGAATCTCCACTAAGTTTAGGATCCATGTATTCGCCATGTCGTCTGCCCATTTTTTTGGCTGCATCATAGGGTATCCAAATGGACATGTACCTATGCTTTCCATGTAGACTTCCTGCGGAAATTATGGGAATTGGCCAGTGTCGACCACATCATTGCCCAAGTACTTTATCCTTTCCATGCACTCTGTTGGGACTCAGAAATGTCGTCTTTCCATCCACCTTTCCCTTCATCAGTCTTCACATTTCATCACCCCATTAACCTTTCATGATACCATTTTCATAATTAAATATGGGTTAAACCTTATTATTTTCCAAATCATTTATTTTA
>SNQJ01S0018273.1:79023-100252 GCA_010110895.2 Picea sitchensis
GGAGATTTGGTTGTCATATCTTATCCAAGATATATGAGAGATATGTGTGAGGATTTGAAGGGATTATATTTTGTAATAAAGGGAAATGGGTTGAGAGAAAAGTGGATCTATAATTATGAGATGTTTATCTCCTTTTCAAAGATTTCATGTATAAAAGAGAGTGCCTTCCCTTCATGAGGGGGTAGTCTTATTATTATGTAGATCAGAGGAGGAGAATCATTATGATGTAAAGGGAGAGGATCATTATTATGTAGATTAAGAGGAGAGAATTATTATTATGTAGATTAGAAGAGAGAATCATCATTATGTAGATTAAGGGAATTGTTATGAGATAGGTTCTTGAGGAGAATTGTTATGATGTAGATTGGATTCATGAAGAGACTCCTTTTGTAAACCTACATGTTGAAGATTAATGCAAATTTGGATTCAGTGATTTTGTCTCTCTTCGAAGTTATCATCTGTTGATCTAAAGCTTCTATGTTGGCATCGGCAAGGGCCATTGATCCATCCTTGTAAGCTTATTGTAAATTACTAGTGTAGATTTCATTTCATGTACTTTTTATTTTGATTTCATGTTATTTTGTTTGATTTCATGTGTGTTTCAAAGTATGGTAATGCAGGAAAAGTTGGATCTCCATATTTCACCATACATGAGCTTTAATGGAGCATCCTACATGTTAGTTTAATTGTCTTAGGAGATAGAATCAAAGTTCATCTTTTCTTTTCATGAGCCATCAATGAACATGTCCATCACCTGAGCAAGAGTTTTGCTTTCCATCTTTATAATTGTGTGAAGATTGTCATTTTTAAGAGTGTGTTGATTTCTAAATGGTTTTCTTATCTAATCTATACTAAACAGACATAGAAACATATCTGTTATCGGCGCATATAGTGCATCAACTCTACTGATTACGAATCTCGGTTGATAATTTATGTTTCGTAATATATTATGCAAATAATTGCACCAACACACCCTAGTAGGGTTGTCATGGCTTGCACCCCCTCTGGAATGCATGCTAGTAAAATTGATGTGTCGAGATGCATGTGTGGGGACCGCACCATGGGATGTTTTCCCTTTCTTCTTATCGACATGCTAGAGGTCCCATCCTTTGATTGTCTATCCTCTGTGCCCGAGTCTAACTATTCGATTATGTCTTCTACCAACCCTTCTGTCTACTACATGGACGTTGTCCCAGGTTGTGGTATCAGCTCGACAACCTCTGTCTACTGGATGGTGTCCCCATTTGTTCTATGGGCTACTTCAACCCTTGCAGGTTGTTGTAGGTTGCCTGCGTCGACTGTTTCACAGCCTTGCACACTGTCATGTGAATAAATTTGCATGTCGATCATCATTGGGGCTTGTGATTCTTCCTCAACCAGTCTGATGCTTACTGGTTCCATCTGTGGGGAGGGAATTGTGTCGACATCAACAATTCCCTCTCTCTCTGTTATTTCTTGCTCTGCCTTTGGATTTTCGTGTGGTGCCCTAAGGATGCTTCTATTTTTCCTTTTGGTTTGGATTGGTGTGCTAACCTTTGGTGGTTCCATGGTGGGTACTTCTTTCTTTTCTGAATATACTTCGACTAGTTTGCACTATGCACTCTCATGTTCACCTATCATCTGCGTGCTCTGTAGCTCCGTGAATTTGTAATTTCACAATAAGTGTTGTTTTTCCTACATTTTCCCTTTATATAGAGGGTGTCGTTATTTCCCTGAATCGTCTCGGAGAAGTTTCCCTGGCTTATTTTAATGCATTGGAGCTTGTTGAGTATGCTTCATTAAATTCCATAAATTCCCCCAATTCCCGCCTTTTTTTCCCTAACCATCATTTTTCTCTTTTTCGAAAGTTGGTCGCTTTTCAGGTGTGCTGAACTTTTTAAGTGCGTCGTACATTTATGATATGATTTTTCCTTAATGTGAAATGTTTTGGTTTCTGTCAACAATATTGCGTGTGGACATTTTGTTCCTTTTTATCGCACTGAGTCCACTCTTCTCTGCACACAATATTCCCCAGTATTTTTGTATTTTCTTTCTTTTCTATTTTTGTATTTCTTTTTCTCTCATTTTCTCCTTTTTATTTCTTTTTCTCATTTTTCTATCCTAGATTCTACTACAGTACACTATATACATGCATTTATTATTGCACTGTAACTTTTAAGCRTTAGGAGGTTGACTGTCCCTCTACAGTTTCATTCAACTACCGTTGATCATTCATTTCAGTTATGTTCACGCCATATCCTTTAGTTGTACAGATCCCCCACCTGTGACAGTCTTTACTTCATAGGGCCCTAGCCAATGCTTTCTAGTTTTTCTACGATGTTAAAAAAAATTACTATCATAGAGTAACACTAGGTCTCCTTCCTTGAAAATATTCCTCTTTATATGTCTATCATGCCAGACTTTGTCTCTTGCTTCTTTTACCTCTTGGTGAAATCCTCTCAAAATCCTATCCTCTTCCATTTCCTTTAGTTGATTCAACCTCTCCTTTACTGTGCCTCTTTCTGTCATGTTGGTAATTGTTTCTACACACAGACTGGGTACCAAAAATTCTAATGGTACTAATACTTCATGCCCATGCACCAATTTTAATGGTGTATGGCATGTCAACGTCTTACCGGTAGTCCTGTATGCCCATAGTACTGTTGGTATTTTCATGTCCCAATCATCCCTGTTAACATTGCAGATTTTAGTCAGAGCATTCTCCAAGATATTATTGAAGGCTCTTACTATTCCATTTTCCTGAGGATGGTATGGTGTACTCTTCTAGTTTTAGACCTCAAACTCCTCAGTCATGTCCCTGATAGTATTGTTGATAAAGTGAGTACCTTGGTCACTCATCAAAATTCTTGGACACCCAAATCTAGTGATGACTTGTTCAAACAAGAAGTGTGTTGTTGTCTGTGTGCTACAATATTTTACTGGTGTTGCTTCTACCCATGTTGTTAATTATTATGTCACAGTAATGATATATCTATCTCTTGACCTTCTTTTTGGTGGATGGATTGGTCCCACAAATTATATTTCCCATTTGTCAAATACCTACAAATTTACTTGTGGTATTAAATGTATTTCATCCCTTCTGTTAGGTTTTCCAACCCTCTGACAAACATCACATTTTTGGCAATATTCCTTGGCATCATTATGGATTTTTGGCCACCATACTCCTTCCCGCAATACCTTATACATGGTATCTTTTCCTACATAATTTCCTCTAGTGACTCCTCATGAGATTTTGCCAAAATTCTAGGCCTTTCATGCTCTAGTACACACCTTCTAAAAATGTTGTTTGTGCCCATTTTATATAAATGTCTTGCAATCAATTGATAATATACAGCTCCAACTACCAAATTTTTCTTTTGCATGGTGCTAAATTCTTGTGGTGCACTCCCTATACTTAAGTATTCAATAATATCGACAAAGTATTCATCAACTACTTCTACTGAAAATAACTGTGCATCATGGAAGTTGTCTTCCAAGTTGGTAGGTTCCTCTCCATTAGTGACCCTTGACAAGTGATCAGGTCCTGCATTCAACTTCCCTGGTTTAAATATTACTTTGAAATCAAATTGTGGGAACAAAAATATCCATCTACATACCCCCCCCCCCCAACATTGGCTTGTTGACTATATATTTTAGGACAAAATGATTTGTGAACATCTTAAATTTTTTCCCCAGTAAATACTGCCTGAACTTATGAAGTGCATATACCATGTATAAACCTTCTCTTTCTATGGTGTTGTAATTATGCTCTGATTTTGACAATTTTCTACTTGCAAAGGTTATAGGATGGTCTAAGTCCCATGCTCCTGGATGTGCCAGGATTGCTCCAATTGATATGGTTGATGCATCTACATGCACATGAAATGTCTTTTCCCAATATGGCAATACTAGAATAGGTGTTGTTACCATATTTTGTTTCAAGGTGTCCAAACCTTGTTAACAGTCTTCATTCCATTGAAATTTGATATCCTTTTTCAACAATTTTTACATTGGTACAGTGATCATCGTATACCCTTTTATAAATTTTCTATAATATCCTATATGTACCAGTGTTTCCCTTAGCTTGCGCACTGATTTTGGTGGTGGTAAATTGACAATGACAGCAATCTTAGTAGGATATACTAGTAAACATTGTCTACAGATAATAAGTCCCAACAATATTCCAAAAGATGTCCCAAAAATGCACTTCTTGATACTCAATGATATCTGAAATTGCCTGCATCTGTCCAACATGAGTCTTAATACTTCCACATGGTCCTTTAATAAAATATATACTGTCCAATCATCCAGATATACTTCTAAAAAATGATGTATGAATTCTTTAAAAGCAACTATGACTACTCTTGAGAATATGGCTAGTGCATTCTTTAGCTCAAATGGCATGACTATGTGTTGGTAGGATCCCCATTCTGTAGCAAAAGTAGTATTGTATATGTCCTCTGGAGATATTTTGATCTCATGGTAACCTGAGAGTCCATTTGTAAATGAATATGCTTCCTAGCCTCCGACATTCTCTAACACTTCATCTGTGAAAGGGGTAGGGAAAGGATCATGTAAGCAAGCATCATTCAATTTTCTCAAATCTACACAGATCCTTATCCCACCTTGTTTCTTTTCTTGGAATACCATGGGACGTATCCATTCAGATTCCTCTACTAGTTCTATGATACCAACTTCCAACATTCTGTCAATTTCTGCAATCACTTTTTTCTTATACATTGGGTTCAGTCTGTAAGGTCTCTGCCTGCCAAGTCTTGCCTTAGGTTTGAGAGGTATATTCATCTCTTTTAGATTTCCTTATATTCCTTTCATCTCTATGAAGGTCGTTGGGAACAGGTAACTATATTCACATAGTAACTTTGTTATTCTCTCTAATATGTGTTCATCCCAATAATCTCCAATACTTTCCATTTTAGGATTGTCAGTTGTTCCAATGTTGACTTTCTTCACCTTGATTGGTGTAGAAAATACTTCTGACTCCAGAGATGGACCTTCCACCTCTCTTTCACCTTCAATTTATTTAATATTAATTTTTTTGATCCAGGTGAATATCGGTGGCCACCCACCTTTTCCAACTTGCTCAAAACATTTTTCTGGAAATTTTGTCAATTTACTATTTTTAGTAGTTTTAACTTCTGGGGCCATTTTGAGGGCCTAAATGAAGGTTTTTCGGGATAGATATTCTCAATAATATCCAAAGGCATGATTGAGCTACCAAAATGAATCTCCTCAGTGATACCTTTCAAACGGGTTATCGTGTGCCTAAAACAGAGATCATATGCAAAAGTTATGACCCCGGGAAGTTCATGTACTGACTTACCCAAACGAAGCCCACATGACTTTTGGCACTTCATCTCCTAGGGTTAGGTTTTTGGATGTCTAGGGTTTTTGACATTGTTGTTTATTGTAGAAAGGAATTCAGAGCCTCATTTTAATCATCTTATTGTGAATGAGCGTATCCTTTACATCTCTTCTCAGAGATAATCCGCCACCATTCCAACAAGCTTGTTTTCCGTTGCATTTTACAGTTTCATCTTATTTCATTCTTGAATAGAAAACCAGTTTTACTGTATATCTATTATTCTGTGATAATCATATTTTAATAATCTGTAATCATTTCATTATTCTCATAAAATACGGATCAGTGGCATCAGAGCGGTCTTCTCCTTGTCGTCTTAATGCATGTCCCCAACAAGGTCAAGGTACAAAGAATTGGGTCTCGAGCTTGTTTCTCTTGAGGACAAAATCTCTTCCATGCCCAAGAAACCTCTCATGCAAGGAGAAAATAAATATGATGGGATAGGAGATCCTTTCAAAATGTTTCTTGAGGAATCCCTCATGCAATAGAGGAACGATATGATGGATAGTTTTGCACAAATCCTTCAGGGACTACCAACAAGCGCCGCATATTCCTTGAGCAAAGGAGGTGCCCCCGTTGAGGTACAAATAAACTTTGATATTCCTATACTTGAAGGTCAAATAGACACAGATGCTATAGACAAGTGGTTGAATCTACTAGAAGGGTATTTTTTTGTCCATAACTTTTCAAATAGAGAAAAGATTACTTTTGCACTCCTCAAAGTTGTTCCCCATGTCAAAGATTGGTAGGAAACTTTCTGTGAGCAAAAGGAAACAAAGGAACCCTCATTATTTACAGTCATGGCCACATGGGAATCCTTTAGGGATGTTATTAAGGAACAATACTACCATGTCAGAAGTTATGATGACTTGTATACCAAATGGATCACACTGCGGCAAGAAAGAGACCAACTAGTGCTAGAGTTAACAAGTATCTTCCATACATTGCGCACCAAGCTGGGTATCAAAGATTCAAAGTGACATCTGGTGCTCAAGTATCGCAGTGCTCTACATAGATACATCCATACTGAAATGGAATTTATGGACATCTCATTCTTGGGTGCGGCCTATCAATATGCTATCAAAATCGAGCAGAAGCTCAAACAAAAGACATGAAAATTTGGGCCTAGGAACCCCTCACAACAAAATCCAGGAAGGGGCAACCCCAACCCATAGAACAAAGGACAGATCAAATATGGAAAATATAAAGACAACCAATCCAAGACACAAGCAAAGAAGGACACCGAAAAGATAAAGAAAGATACCAGGAAGTGGTGTGAATTCCATAAGAGCCCTTGGCATAATAGTGTTGATTGTCACTCAAAGCAGTCATTGGTGGCCGAAGTGAAAGCCTCTGAATAAGATGCGGTTTCTGACTTTCAGTCAGAACCATAAAGGGGAATATGGATCATTGATGCGGAACCCATTACCACCATTTCTACCACCAAGCTCTAGCCAGGTGAACCAGACGAGCCAGAATAAGGTGAGCGCCTCTTCCATTCAAAGATGTGGGTAAAAGGAACCCTGTTCCACTTCATCATTGATCGCGGTAGCCATAAGAATCTCATCTCAGCATAGTTCGTCAAGCGATTGGCCCTGGCGACAATGCTGCACCCACAACCCTACACCATTGGATGGCTCCATCAAGGAATCAATCTCCACGTAATCCAACAGTGTCGAATATCGCACGACATCAAGCCCTTCAAAGACGAGGTATTGTGTGATGATGCTCCTCTCAAAGCTTGTAATGTTCTTTTGGGCCAACCTTATTTATGGAAACTTCCTATTGTATATGATTATAGGCCTCATAGTGTTATTATTACTTTGAACAAGAAATTGTACAGGATACCCGAGGCAGTCCCTCCTAGTGATATTTCCTTGATATCTACCAAGAAATGAAGGAAGGTCATCTCTTAGAACGGGAAATTTGTCTTCTTCATGATTCACTCTTAGAGTGAGTGAAAGATCGTAGCCACATCTAGGGCCTCCACGGCCGATCCTCCACACAATAGAAGCAAGTGGATAAGGTTGTGGAAGAATAATCGAATATCTTCTCCTCTCCTATCGAGGTACCTCTACACTACTAGGTCAATAATCCCATTGATCTAACCCCAGTCACACCTCTAACCAATGGGCCAGTCTACCACTTCTCTTTGTTAGAAAACAAGGAGATCAAGAGGCAGATCCAATAACTTCTCCACAAGGGGCACATACGTCCCAGCACATCGCCTTGTGGGAGCCCAATCGTACTGGTGTAGAAGAAAGATGGGACCTGGCAACTCTGCCTTGATTACCAGCCCCTGAATAAAATCACATTCCGAAACCCATACCTGATTCCCCAAATCGATGACCTCCTTGATCAGCTCATGGGGGGAAAATACTTTAGTAAGATTGATCTAAAGTATAGCTACCACCAGGTCCCAATAGAATAGATAGAGGTATGGAAGACCACCTTCAAGTCAAAAGAAGGTCTTTTTGAACGACTAGTCATGCCCTTTGGTTTGACAAATGCTCCAACAACTTTTATGAGGACGATGGAAAATATCCTATGACCTTTCACCAATAATTTTTTAGTGGTGTATATGGATGACATCCTCATCTACAACAAGACTTGGGCGGAACACTTGCAACATATTCAGTAGGTTCTGCCCACCCTGTGGTAGCACAAACTATATGCAAACTTGGAAAAATTCTCCTTCGACATGAACAGGGTCCATTACTTAGGCTACATCATTGATTGACATGGTTTGCATGTGGATCCAGCTAAGATATAGGTCATCCATGACTCACCATCCCCAACCACACTCACTGAAATTTGAAGCTTCTTGGGCATTGCCAATTTCTATTGTAGGTTCGTGTTGGGATTGTCTCATATCCCATGGGTCGTCAGCCAAGTAACTAGGGGTGGTGGTAAGGAAAAATTTGTGTGGGGTCCGTCCCAACAAAAAGATTTCAATGACTTGAAGAATTGTTTGTGCTCATCCCCAATACTTTCATTACTAGACCTGGAACATCCCTTTGAGATCGAGACATATGCTTCAGACTATTTTGTGGGCGTCGTTCTTAGTCAACACGGCCACCCCATGGCATATCATAGTGAGACACTATTAGATGTTGTTTGTAAGTACACTACTTATGACACGGAAATGTACTCCATTGTGCAATCCTGCCTCCAATGGATACATTACATTCTTGGGAAGGAGACAATCATCCACACTGATCACAAGCCACTACAGTTCATGCAGACATAAGGAAAATTGCAGAATGACCGCCATCAAAAGTGGTCCACATACTTACAACAATTCCACCTCAACATCAAGTATAAAACATGAAGTACCAATTGATTTGTTGATTGCTTCATTTGACCTCCATTCACGGCACTTACCATGGTTCTACACTCTTGCAGTCACGAGACCTTCGGATGGCCCCACCTCTACGAGATAGCAACTGACTTCTCCACCACCTACCAAATGTTGGGTGAAAACTTAGTGGTCGCTAATTTCCATCTTCAAGATGGGTTGTTGTGTCATCTGGGCCATATTTTCATTCCATCAAGTGAGCGTGAGAAGATAATTTTGGAAGCTCACTATAGTCAGGTGGCAGGACACTTTGACGTTGAAAAGACAGTGGCAGTGCTGCAGAAACATTTCTACTGGCTGAAACTTTGACAGGATGACTGCAAGTATATCAGGTCCTACACCGCCTGCGCTATTTCCAAACCGAACACTAAGAAATAGGGCCTATACACCCCTCTTCCTACTCATGATAGGCCATGGGAATCCATCTCAATGGACTACATGTCGGGCCTCCCATCCACCAAGAGGGGAAATGACTGTGTTTTTTTGGTTATTGATCGCTTTTCCAAGATGGCGATTCTATCCGCCTACAAGAAGAATATCACATCAGAAGCCACTGCCAAGCTCTTATTTGAATGAGTATGGGTACATTTTGGGATCCCACAAACCATTATCTCAGACCGTGATAGTTAGTTCCTTAGAACATTCTAGTTGAGCCTCTGGTCATTGCTAGATACCAAGCTCACCAAATCCACTGCCTTCCACCCCTAGACAAATGGCCAAACTGAGGTCGTCAATCGGATGATCGTACATATTCTGCGCATGTACAATTAAAAACACCCCCACAAATGGGATGAGATTCTTACCTATGTATAACATAGCTACAATCAAGCCCCGCATATCTCAACTAGCCACAACCCCTTTTAGGTGGGGTTGGGATTCCAACCATTGGGCCCCATGGATGTTGGACTAGCCTTGGTGACCACCTCGGTCGACTCATATCCTTCTCCACCAGAAGATAAAAAATCCACTCGGTTCATTGAGTGGATCCAACACATCCGCCAACAGGTTCAAGATATTCTATAGAAGTCTAATTCCAAGTATAAGCAGTGTCATGATCAACATCAGGTGCCACATAAGTTTCAGGTGGAAGACAAAGTTTGGTTGCACTTGTAGAAATAATGCCTTACAGGGTCCCATCAAAAGATTTTCCCACTCCATTATGGGTTGTACACCATCATCAAAGTTGTGGGTGACAATTCTTTTGAGCTCAACACTCCCCCTTTCCTTGGCCTGCACCCAGTCTTCAACGTGGCTCTCCTTCGACCATATTTCCCACCATTATTGGACACCTCAGAGATAATAGTGAAGTTGACACAAACATAGATCAACCCTAACTTCATGCAATAGGAATCCAGTGATCATATTGTGGACACAGATCAAGGGCACTCGACAACAAAGGATCCATCTTTATCGAGTCGTCAAAGCAGGGCAGCTCCTATACCAAGGCAAGTTGCTCACTCGGGGCCAAGTTCAGTAGAAATTTCCTCATCTGATGGGGGAACTCAACACAATGGAGACCATTTCTTCCTAATGAGGGAGTATTGATCTAGTTCGATATTGGTGGCCACCCACCTTTTCCAACTCGCTCAAAATAGTTTTCTGGCAATTTTGTCATTTTACTATTTTTAGCAGTTTTAACTTCCAGGGCCATTTTGAGGGCCTAAATGAAGCTTTTTGGGGATCGAGCTTCTCAATGATATCAAAATGCATACTGGTCCCCCAAAATGAATCTCCTCGACGATACCTTTCCAATGGGCTATCGTGCGCCTAAAATGGAGATCGTATGCAAAAGTTACGACCCTAGGAAGTTGATGTACTGACTTGCCCAAACGAGGCACACATGACTTTTGGCGCTTCATCTCCTAGGGTTACGTTTCTGGATGTCTAGGGTTTTTGACATTCCTGTTTATTGTAAAAAGGCCTTCATAACCTCATTGTAATCATCTTCTTGTGAATGAGCACTATCTTCACATCTCTTCTCAGAGATAAGCCACCATTCCAACAAGCTTGTTTTCCGCTGCATTTTATAGTTTCAGCTTATTTCATTATTGAATAGAAAACCAGTTTTATTGTATCTCTGTTATTTTGTGTTAAGAATATTTTAATAATATGTATTCATTTCGTTCTAATCATAAAATCCGGATCAGTTGCGCGGGTCATATTCATCTGGTGCTTCCTCTTAAACATGATAGCATTACAGTATTTCTTTGACTGTCTGTCTATTTTGTTGTTGATAGTCTATCATGAGTTCAACCTTCAGTTCATCAATGAATATCACACCTTTTATCTTCTTCATTGTTGAATCAATGTTGGGGTTCTAATGTTCAAATTGTTAGTGTTTCATGGAAACCTACACAGAATACCTAGCTAAAGCATACACAAACATAGCTTATCAAGAAAAGGAAGAGAGACACAATATGAAGAATGAGAATCAATGTATATTATGATATGTTCAATGAGTGAGTGATATTCACTCATTGATCATAATTTGGACCAGGGGTCAAAATTTTGCTCAAAATCAAAGTTCTCGGAATTGCCTCAAAATGAAAAGGTGCATAGCCCTCATCATCACGAACCCAATGCAAATCGTTTGGGTTTAAACAGACGTCAGATTAGTGAGATATCGCATTCTATTCAAATTGTCAAACAGTCAAAAAAAATGTGTTGACTGTACAGTTCGTACGGATTCTGATGTGGCAGGGCTAAGTTGGCAGGGTTGTACGACACATGACAGGTGTTGGTTGGCAGTTGGACGATGAATCATTTCTTAACACGTGGCTTGTTTGTGGTGAATGGAATGGCGACACGTGGCTCAATCAATGGATGCCACATGTCACCTGGATAGTGGTATAAAACTTTGGTAATCGACAGGACTTGACCCCACGACCTCTGGGGCAAGGGGAAGATCTTTGGGAAGGGTCGCCCAACCAGCGCGCCCACATATGATTCTTAATATATATATGGTTTTCAATTTATTTAAGTTGCATGTGTTTTGAAATGGGGGCATGGTCCAGGTTGGGGCTTAGCCCTAGCCCCTGGTCATATATGTATTCCATGGAACCACTGGCATGCACGCATTTCGACCCCATTACCATATGGTTTAAACCCTTGCCCCTTTTTGTATGAGCGTGCGGTCACATGGACCCATATGTCCACGGTTTTGGTGGTTAGGGGTTGGGCATGCCCTAACCATCTTATAGTTTGCACCATTTTGCGGTTGTGCCCAGTGCTAGGTTTTAGCACGAGATTGAGCACGTGATCTAGGTTGGATGTACAGAGGTGCATTTGGCGAACCAGAGACAATAAGCTTGAAGGAGGAAAATGGCAGGAGGCCTATCTTCTTCATTTTTTGGCCAAATGAGGTGTCGAAAAAGCCCAGCTAGGGGTTTTTGGACATTATGAATCCATTGGCACTGTTTTCAAAGGCATTTGAAGACTTATTTTTCAGGTTTTTCATCATTTAAGTTTCAGAGAGCTCTAGGGAGCTTGAAGCCCTCATTGATTGAGGCCATGCTCAGATGAGCCCAAGTCTATTTTTTGTGACTGAATAGTCATTTTTGGCTAATTGGTATGCTCTGAACACATTGGGATAGGTTTCAGAGGCATTTGAGGATTTTTATAGGTGTTTTTTCCACAAGGAAGCTCAGGGAAGCTTAAGGCCACATGTAGAAGAGGTCATGCTCGGATGAGCCATGGTCCGTTTTCAGAGTTCTATTAGTCATTTTTGGGGTTTTTATGTATTATGAACCCAATGGTATAGTCAATATTTCCATTGGAATTGAGAAGCATCTTGTAAAATAATCTTTGACAAACTAATCCCAGAGAGCCTAGTCCATTAATGGAGGCTCAAGGAGATGTAGCCCAGTTGGGGGTGAACTCCTTTATCACCTTGTTATTGTTGTGAGTTTGATGGTTTATTTTTTGCAAGTTATGCTTGTTGTGTATTTATTTAAAACAAATATTTAACCATTTAAAAGAAAATTTCCTCACTTGAACATTTAAAAGAAGATGCATAAACTTGGCACATAATTTATCTTGCATAACTAAGACATTGAGCAAGGTCCTGAAAAGTTTATTTTAATGAAGTATAGGGTTATTGCATAGCATAACAAGTCATCCCCCTATTTTCATATCACTCATATAGGCAAAGACATCCTATCTTAGGAATTCATGCATAATAGTGATGGTCTAAAATTAAAAATTCTAAAATCGAACTAGTCAGTTAACTCCCATTGAACTAGTGTGCTGAAAATAGAAATTTCTCCAACAAACCCCCTAAACATCACTGTGGAGTAAAAAATGAGTCTCAACTACTAGGCCATATTAGGTACTCATGTACAATGCAACTAATGAACACTGAATAAAAATGAGGAAAGAGGGAAAACCATGTGGGAACAAAACCCCCCCTCAAAAGACAATGCATCAAAAGAACAAAAGGCAGTTGCTAGGAAACTATGTTCTTCACTTCAAGACGATCCCACAAAGTCTGAAACTTCTGCTCAGTGAAGGTCTTGGTGAATATGATGACATTCTATTTAGAGGAAGGACAGAACTACAAATCAATGATCATGTCATGTACTAAATCTCTGATGTAATGCATGTGGACTGTTGTTCCTGAGATTAAACTTAAGGCTCAAAGAGTAATGTCAGGCATCAGGAAATTTAGAAGACAATGTTTTAAAGAGTGCTTTTTCTACCTTTAGTTATATAAGAAATGATCCTTAAATGAAATTAATAACAGGACAGTACAAAGGTCGTATTTCATTGTCTAAGTCATAATTTTAATACCAAATGGGGTGAATGAAAATTACAAAACTGTTAAACAAAGAAGTACATCAATTCTATATGAATCTCACTTTGTTTGTAGTGGAAGAAAAGTAGAGAGTTCACCCTTGAGAAACATATGAAATGTAGTGATTCAAATAGCTTGCAGGTCGCTCTTTACTTATAGTAAATACAGAGGAAAAATTGCTTACTTGATGAATTGTTTATATAATGTGATTACAGTAGTTGTGATACTAAATTGCAATCAATCACTTATCGAGGAATTGCATAAGGAAATTCAGAGGTATGGAAATACAAGAGAAACAAAAAACTCAAACTGAGAAAAAAATAGAATCTTTGTCTGCACTTGTATTAATACTAAAAAAGGAGAGCTTTCTCTATTACATCCGACAAGAAGCAGCCTGGAATAGATCTTGAATATTTGTATTTATACAAAATCTGTCACAACTCCAAACAGTTGGACTTCATGCAATATCTCCTAAAAATAGAATGTAATTCGAACGAAACGATAGCAGGCAGATATTGTTTGAGATGACACTTTCATCTGTCTCTTCATCTTCTCATGGATGCGCTCATTCTCCTTTGTTATTTGAATTGGGCACACATGTCCATTGAGGCCACCATAATCATTTGTTTACTATCCTCATCATCTAATTTTGTAGAAATTTCAATACAATTGATATATTTCCTATTATTCTCCTAATCTAACAATTATATGCCACTGTTAAATACAAAATCACTTCTACTAATATTCTTGCGGAAATTAAACCATGATCACAAAGTGAAATATCAAGAACACATAACATAGAAGCTTTTTCGGGAAAGCGTAAAGCTAAAAACCCCACTATCATATATTATGTATATCATGGATCATGAAACAATCTCATAAAAAACTCTAATCTAAGAGCTCTCAGTACAATACAATCGTCTCACACTGTCATACAAAAATTGACAAATTCATGTGCCAATATTCTGTCTCCAGACAGCCTGCCTCCTATGCACAATCCCTGCAATTATAATTCTCACAATGAATTCGAATTACCTAGTTTTCACATGCTCATGAGCATATCCACTGCATGTGTGATTGCATGAGTTCACTTCACTCAAATCACAATTGATAGCCAAACTGTCCCTTTCACCTGTTATCTCAACTAGGTCTCCACTAGATCTAACATGCATGTAGTTAACCGTGACAAATCTTCAGTTGCATGTGAGTTCATTGATTTGAATTAATTAATAATTAATTCACTAAACTCTCACTAGTGTAAGTTCAGTTACAACTACTACAACTGGGCTTAACTCACTTAATTGAGCTAAACTACTTCACAAATCTCATAACTACACTTATAAGTATGTTACAACTTCAAGTCACCTCGATGTCTTACCAGCCAACCTTTGAACTCAGATTTCCCATAGTTAACTGATTTTCCATTTCAGTTAATTATTTTAAGTAATTATGAGATAATAGATTACTATTTATTGTCCAATTTACTTAAGGGAAAAGTAAATTAGACACATGTTTCTTGTTGACTTTTCGACACTCCCTTTCAACAAGAAAGGGATTATCCTTCACCCCAATCCTGTCTCTATGATATTCAAATTTTCTCCTGGTGAGTGCCTTTGTCAGAATGTCTGCATCTTGATCTTCCGTAGGAATGTATTGAAGCAACATGATATTCCGTTTCACACAATATCTGAGATGATGATACCAGATATCTATATGCTTAGATCTATCATGAAACACAGGATTAATCGAGAGTTTAATGCAACTCTGATTATCACAATGAATCATTGTCGAATCTAAATGAGAACCAAATAAACCAACCAAGATCTTTCTCATCCAGATAGCCTCACATGCAGCTTGACTCACTGCCATGTATTCTGCTTCCACTAAACTAAGTCCCATGGATCTTTGTTTTCTGTTGTACCAAGAAACGGTTGTAGATCCGATACTAAAGATGCCCCCTGATGTGCTATTTCTGTCCATTGGGCTGCAACCCAATTTGCATCTATGAAGCCATGCAACTTCACCTCATCCGTCTGTCTGTACCATAATACATACTCAGATGTGCCCTTCAGATATCTCAGGACATGCTTACCCGCCTTCCAAAAGAGTTTGGTACACTTAACCATCACTTGACTCAGTTGTTTAACCACATAGAAAATGTCCAGTCTCGTGTTCACTAAATACATTAGCGAACATACTAACTTTCAATAGACAGTAGCATCCACTACCTCTCCAGAAGTAGCATCCTCTTTCCTCCATTTTCCTGGAAGAGGAGTATCCATAGGTTTGCAGCCTTCCATGTGAAACTTACCCAGTATCTCCCTTGCATACTTTCCTTGAGACACAAAAATTTCACCATCTCGCTGCCATATTTCCAATCCAAGGAAATAATGAAGGAGGCCCAAATCCTTCATCTCGAAATCCTTTGCAAGGTCATCCTTGCATGAGTGTATTGATCATCACTAATCAGTATTAAATCATCAACATAAAGAAAAATGATTAAGAGTTTACCCTCCACTAAAATTTGGTATAGGTTTGCACCCGCTTCACTTTTGGTGAAGCCCAATCTAGTGAAATAGTTGTCTATCCGAGTGTACCAAGCACGGGGTGCTTATCTCAGCCCATACATTGCTCTCTTGAGTCTGCACACATGTGAATCTCTATCAAAGGTCTCAAAACCTATTGACTGTTCAATGTACACTTCTTCCTCAATGATCCCATTGAGAAACGTAGTTTTTACATCCATTTGATGAATGTGCCAGTCCATCTGTGCTAAGAGTGAAAGGATGGATCTTATGGAAGATTACCTTGCAACAGGTGCAAAGGTCTCATCATAATCTATGCCCTCAATCTGTGAGAAGCCTCAGGCCACAAACCTGGCCTTATATTTCTCCACACTCCCATCAACAGCTTGCTTTACCTTGTAGATCCATCTCGAACCTACCATTGATTTGTCGACCGGTCTTGGGACAATTTCCCATGCACTATTTTTGAAAATGGAGTCATACTCCTCTACCATAGCATCAACCCAAATGGGATCCTACATTGCTTCCTGAAAGGAATATGGTTCAATCACAATACATTTTCTCATGAGAGCCATGTATCTAGTAAATTGATCAGGAGATAGTCTCTGTTTACGCAGTGAAGTAGGGGCTCCTACATTCTGTGCAACATCTAGTCTCAATCTATCAGCTTTCATGGTGCACTTTCTGCCAACTTGAGTGGTTTCCTCCACTCCATGAACCTCCTCATGTGGCTGATCCACATCTTGAGACTCATCTTTGGGAGCCAACAATTCCTCTTCTACATGCAATTCTAGCTCCCTCTCAAGCGACAACTGCATGGCTTTCCCCTCATCGAATTTTATATCCTGTCGCATAAAAATCATCTTACTGTTCTACAAATACACATGATAATTATGGGGTGTTTCTGTGTACCCCACAAATACCCCAACTTCAGCAATCGGTTCCATCTTCTTCCCGAAATCCTTGGTCACATGCACAAAAAAAGATGTGCCAAAAATTCTAAAATGAGAAACATCAGGTTTCTTACCAGTGAAAGCTTCTTCAGGTGTAATCATGCCAAGTATTCTATGAGGACAATGTTTTTTCACATAAACTGTAGTATTGCATGCTTCTGCCCACAAATGCATTGGTAGGCCCTGATCATGCAACATCGCTTGTGCAACACCCACGATCATTCTATTCTTTCTCTCTGTGACCCCATTTTGTTGTGGGTTATGAGGCGCTATGAGTTCTCCTCGAATTCCTTCTCTGCTATAGAATTCTTTGAATTCATTAGAGATGTATTCTCCACCATTATCGCTCCTTAGATATTTCACTTACTTCCCTGACTCTTTCTCCACCAATGCTTTAAAGTCACAGAACTTTGAGAATGTTTGATCCTTCTTCTGCATGAAGAATATTCAACATTTACGAGAAAAGTCATAAAAAAAAATAACATAATACCTATGTTTTTCTGTTGAAGCAACCGAGAATGGTCCACACATGTATGTGTGAATTCTCTCTAGGATCACCGAAGCACAGTTGTCCTTTTCATGAAAGGTGGACTTTACATACTTCCCCAAGGTGCACCCCTTGCACTGATCTAACTGAGCAAGTGTTCCCCTTGGAAGTCCAGTAGATATTTGTTGCATGATCTTCAAGGCTCCATGATGAAGATGGCCCAATCACCTGTGCCATAATTTGTCCTCATCCCGGCTCACCACTTTTTTTTGCCTTACCCACTATGGCACCGCAACCATCTACCTCTAGCATGTACAGATTCTTAACTTGAATCCCTATCTTCTTGACTTGACCCTTTTCTTTATGTCACAGATAGCATTTTCCACCATTGAAAGTAATGGCATAGCCCTTGTCCTCCAACATTGCGACTGAGACCAGGTTTTTCTTCAGACCTAGAACATGCATAACATTTTTCAATTGAAATGGTTTACCTAACTCCCTCTGAAAGGTAATGGTACCAATGCCAGTCACACTGTACCGTCCATCGTCACCCATCTCTATATGCATTCTAAGATCTTTCTCCTCCAAGTCACTGAAAGACTCTTTATCTCCCATCATGTGGTAGGAAGCGCCACTATCCAAATACTACACCGATCCCGATGCACTTGATGCCATGCATGCGATCAAATATAAGTCAAGTTCAAATTTTGAGACAAGAGCCTCACCAGTTCCAGCTCCAGTAGTCGTCTTGTTCTTCCTCTTCTGTAGACAGTTAGTAGAGATATGCCCATGTTCATGACAGTGAAAACACTTCACTTTGGAAAAATCCATCTTCTTGACTTTTGTTACATACCCACTACGAAAATCAAACTTTTTCGTTGATTTCTCAACGATCAGAATCCCCGAAGTCCTACGGGACTTAGCGCAGGCTAGCTCTTTCCTTTTTCCAGCTCCATATGGTTATAGTTCATGACTATGGGCCGAATCAGCATGACATCTTTTCGCACTTTGCGACTCAGTGCTACCAGAATGTCGAGTCTCTCGACACTGCAAACCCTGAATGCTTGAAACAGTGAAACGTCGAACCCCGACGGGGCTATAGAGGGGCAAGTTTCTCTCTTGGGGTCTTGTCTACGTGACCCTATACTGTGTCCATGCACTTAAGCCAGCCAATAGCTTATTAGATTTTCACGATTTGGGGAATCGCGATACACGACTTCTACCTTTCCCCATTCAAATCTCCAAAACTTCCGAGGTCTCCAAAGTTTCCCTCCAAAGGGAGATCGATAGTCGTAAGCCTCCCCTGATCCAACGGTATGGATCCTTTTAGGATTTAGGTACTCAGGAGTTCGAAATTCAACAAATCCAAGACTCTTCATCATTCAAATCTCCAAATTCTAATATGGAAAGTCATGTAAGAGATCGACAACTCTTAGGAGCGTGGATCCAACAGTCCACGGGATTTTGGGTATCGGGATTTCGTGACTCGCGAAGGCAAGGTTTCTTTCCTTCTAGTTCCTCGGATGCCGAAATGCCGAAACGTCGACCAGCAGCCACGTGTCCCTTCGATGGACAACGGCGACCCTCAACCAAGATCGATGGTTGTGGTCCTTTTGGGATGATCAATGGTCACGATCAAATCTTGGCTTTTCTCGATCTTAATCACACCTCATGCCATTTAGAGGCGTCGGTGATAGGGAATTTCACGACTCGCGAAGACAAGGGTTCTTTGCCCTTTTTTTTTCCAGGTGTCGAAACATTGAAGCGCTTACCAGCGGCCACATGTGCTCTATCAAATGGACGGTCCTCATTTTTTCGCGACTTCACGACTCGCGACCCCTAGTGACATAAATCCTTTGTCAACTCAAATCCCCGGTATCTGAAATACCGATGGACTCTCGACCTCCGCCACATGTCCTTCATGGATGGATGGTCTAGATCTATATCGAGACTTTCACCATGGAGTGTCCCGATCCCTTGTCATCAAGACTCCCGGAATCCCGAACTCCGAATCCCCAATACTGACTTCTCTCTCAGGACTTTTTCCCTTGTTCACGAGGGATTAACCCTCCTACACCTCCTAACGGATTCAACGGCTATCGGGTTCTCTAGCTAAGATCCCATGACTCAGATCAATCCCATGCCATGTACTCTCTCACTGCTCTCTGGATGGGGAAAAACCAACGATCCAAATACTCCCACAGACATTGGGGATCTACGGTCCTGATTTCCTCGCTATTCACGAAGATAGAGGAAAAGGGGCAAGGTATGTAATGCCCTTGTTTCTTTCATCAATCTAATGGTCGTGAATGACCACAGATCCTCTGACGGGATCCCATCCGTCGATAGATACTTATCCCTACGTTTCTACCTCAAGACTTTAAGAGGGTCATTCCTCCTCGTATAGGGTTGTTAAGACTTACGCATTCAAGTCCTTTTTCCAGGTTCTTGGTAAACCTTTCCAAGGGGGGAATCTCTATGAAGAGATCTATTCTCGGGCATTCCTGGAGACAGATAAGGGGAAACAAATTCCCGAGAACGGACTGGAAGTCTGACTTGGTTCAACTTATGCATAATTAAATTCATTTATCAACATAATCCATGTGTGGTTTTTCAGTTATAAGCATACATCTACCATTTCCTATCAAAACACTGCACATACATTCTTATACCATAATTGTTCACAATTTCACAGTTTATGAGAATATATGTCAACATATGAATTTCAAGATGCAAGATCTAAAACACTTATCAGAAATAACACCAGAAGTGAGTGCAACTGCTGAGAGGGGTGCTCGTTTCCACCCAGCCGTAGGCTCAGCTATTCCAATAGGATTTACAACTAGCCACCCCCGAGTTGAGACCACGATGCTGCGAGACTGTGTCTCATTTTTCCAGTGACCAAGAATGAGGGTTACTCTCCCCCTTCTCTGCTATCACTCACTCTGCATATCACTAGAGTTCTCTCCTCACCTCTGCCCCCAAATCGCTTCTCCCCCACGCCTTATCCTCTTGCTAGGTTGTGTGTGGCGCGATTTCCCTCACGTTGGTCAGGTCCGACGGCTCTACGGATGGGCAGTTCACCTCCCCATCCCTCATTAATTCCTGAGGAGCCATCTACCTACCATCCCGTGAGACATTTAATTCGGGGCCAGCGAGCCGCTTTTGGTTCTCAGGGCCAGTGGAGTCCAAATACGGTATTGATTTTCGGTGGAAGTTAACGCCACCTTTCTAGGTGCCCTCCACCACCTTTCTGCATCCATCATGGTCTCTTTTTTAGCATATCCCCTCTTAGCAGTCCTACAATATAAATTCATAATGTTATTCACATTCATCGACCTTTTCCATAAGGTCCATTCACATCGCATATTCACATTTTTGAGTTTGCCACAGTTCTTGGCCAGTCCAGTTATTTTTACAAACTGGGGGAAATAGGGTGTTACAATTTCCTCCCCCTTAAAGGAACATCGTCCTCGATTTTCTTATCTATTAACATGAATTGCATGTACAGAAGTAAACAAAATCAGATATGCATGTTTCATGGCATCTTCCATTTCCCATGTAGCCTCATCTAGGCCAAAATGTTTCCATTACACCTTGATATGTGTAATGGTTTGGTTCCAGAGCGGGGTTTTATTTCTGTCCAATATGCATTGGGGTTCTGGTAGAAATTCTCCCTCCGGTTCCACCTGGATCACAGACCAGTCAATTATATGATTAACATCATGTACATATTTCTTCAATAATGAAACATG
>SNQJ01S0018273.1:100262-134167 GCA_010110895.2 Picea sitchensis
AGTCTTCCCATTTCCTGGGTTGATGCATTACATGCATCCTTAACATATCCTCTAATATTTGATTCACTCTTTCTGTCTATCCGTCGGTTTGAGGGTGATAGGCGGTGCTAAACAACAATTTGGTTTCTAAGCCAACGATCAGTGATTTCCAAAAACTGGAAGTAAATTTTGTGTCTCTGTCAGACACTATCTCTTTCGGCATACCGTGCAATCTGAATACCTCTTTCATAAATACCCGGGTGATATCTATCGCCTTGCAGGTTGATTTGACGGCGATGAAATGAGCAGACTTGCTCAGTTTATCCACCACTACCATAATGGCGTCATTCTGTTTGGTTGAAGTTGGCAATCCAGTGATAAAATCCATGGAGATGGTTTCCCATTTCCATTCTGGGATGGGTAAAGGTTGCAATAGTCCTGCTGGGTGTCGATGTTCTATTTTAACTTGTTGGCACTCTATTCATTAGGCCAAATATTTGGCAGTATTTCTTCAATCCAGGCCAATAAAATTGCTTTCGGGTGGCAATGATCATTTTCTGGTATCCTGGGTGACCAGTATACGGTATTTTATGTAGTTCATCCATAATGAACCTCTTCAAGTCGTCACAATTCAGAATGTACAGTCTATCTCTGTAAGTGAGCAGACCTCCTTTGGTCATCTAGTAGCCTTCATATTTTACTCCAGCGGGTTCTTGTTGTAGGTACAGGGTCACAGTCTGAATGAAGGGATCTATCTCTTGTGCATTTATGACTCTGTTCTTGACATTTGTCTCACAAGTACTCACCCCTGCCAGGTGAATTGTTTTCATGCTTCTCCTAAGGGCATCGACCACCCTATTTTCTTTCCCTTTAATGTGTTTGATTTCAAAATCAAATTCGCTAAGGAGGGCCATCCATCTAGCTTGTCTGGCATTGATCTTTGGTTGGTCAAACAAATATTGCAATCCATAGTGATCTGTCATAAGTACAAATTTTCTTCCCAAGAGGTAATGCCTCCACATTTTCAAGGCATGCACTATGGCAGCTGGTTCTAGATCATGAGTCACACAGTTGACTTCATGTTCATTCAATTTTCAGGATTCATAGCAGATCACACTTCCTTTCTGCATAAGGACTCCTCCGAGCCCTTCCTTACAGGCATTTGTTCACACAAGGAAGTTAGCTTGTGGGTTAGCGATTTTCAGCACGGGTGCATGGGTCAGTAGATGTTTCAGGGTTTGGAATCTTTCTTCACATTTCTGTGTCCACGGGAATTTTGTCCCCTTCTACTGGAGGGCGGTGATTGGAAAACCAATCTTGGATAATCCTTTTATAAATATCCTATAGTATCCTGCTAATCCCATAAAGGATATGATGTTTGAAACATCCTTTGGGGTAGGCCATTCCATGATAGACCTGATCTTGTCAGGATCTACCGCCACCCCTTCCTTGGACAGAACATGTCCCAAGTAATGTATTTGCTTCTAGAAGAAGTCACATTTGTTGAGTTTAGCATAGAGTTGATGCTCTCTTAGCACTTGCCTCACAAGTCTAATATGCTCTTCATGTTCTTCTCTATTCTTAGAGTATATTAATATGTCATCAATAAAAACTTGTACAAATTTATCTAAAAATTTACTGAGTACATTGTTCATTAAGCACATGAAAGTGGCAGGGGCATTGGTTAACCCAAATGGCACTACCACAAACTCATAGTGACCATACCGTGTCTGGAAAGTGGTTTTATGGATGTCTTCACCCTTGATTCGGACTTGATGGTATCCTGACCTCAAGTCAATCTTTAAGAAAATAGACGCACCTCCCAAATGATCAAATAGATCATCGATCCTGGGCAAAGGGTACTTGTTCTTTATGGTTACTTTATTGAGTTGTCTATAATCTATACACAATCTAAGGGTGCCATCCTTCTTTTTCTCAAACAGGACTGGTGCTCCCCATGGGGACACGATGGGTCGAATATAACCCTTATCCGTCATTTCTTTCAATTGCAATTTGAGTTCCACTAACTCAGGTGTGCTCATCCGGTAGGGTGTCCTAGACACCGGCATCGCTCCTAGTGCAAGTTCTATTGAGAAGTCAATGTCTCTTCTTAGAGGTAGACCCGGTACCTCTTCTGGAAACACATCTCTGTATTCTCTCAGGATAGGGTGATCATCAGGGCTTGGTTTATCACCTTTGATTGTTTTCAACACCTATATTGCATATAGGGGACATCCTTTTTGGTAATACTTTCTCATTTGCAGGGCTGATATTTGCCTCACCGAGACATGTTTTCGAATCCCCTGAAGGGTTATTCTTTTTCCTTCTTTGCTCACACATTCTAAGGTTTTATGGTAACAGTCCAGTCTAGATTTATGGGAAGCTAGCCAGTCCATACCAATCAACAGATCATATGATCCCAGGGGTAATATGTTAAGGGTTTCTTGGGTGGGGAATTCATCCAACATCAATTGGCAGGCTGGTATGACCTCTGCTACCCTTCTTTTAGTGCCAGTAGCTAAATGTACTAACCATGGCTTGGTGTTCTTGTGAGGCTGTAGTTTACACTTATCAATAGCTTTAGGGGCTATATAACTCAAATTTGAACCAGGGTCAATCAAAACAGACACCAGATGGTTGAAAATCATACCTTCTATTTCCACCACTGAAGCTTGGTGGTCAGCTTGGTTATTATCTAATGTTGCATAAATCTGCGACACACTCCTTACCACATCATTGACAGTAGTATTTTCTTGGATGTTATAAATCCTCCGACTATTCTGTTGTTGGTGTGGATAGTCTCTTAGGAGATGTTCCTCTCCACAACCCCAACATTTCAGAGGTTCTGTCTTTGTGTTATCCACCTTCATTGGTATAGGTTCATAAGTTTTATTTCCGCTCGATGAGGGAAAGTTCTGTTGGAGTACACTCTAGGCTGGAAAGTTTATTCTGGGGTTTTTCTTGTGGTTCTTAAACTCTGGGGACTTAATCCCCTTTTTCTGAAATCTTGAACTATTCTTCAGTTTCCATCCTTCACGAGGTTCTGCTCGCTGCCCAAACTGTTCATGACAATAGGTTACCTTTCGAATAATGCCTTCTAAGATCTTTGGCTCATCAAATTCAATTATGTTCCGATATTCCTTGGGTAGCCCACTGATGAAGCATTGCACCTTTTCCTTTTCTTCTTTTATATAAGGTACATACCTCAACAAATCGAGGAATTTGTTGATATATTCTTCTATAGTAAGTTGTCCCAGTTTGAGTTCATAAAACTCTTTAGTCTTTTCGTTGAAATATTTTTCCGACAGATACTTCTTCTGGAAGTACTTCTCAAACTATTTCCGGGACAGGTCCTCCTCACGGACCCCTTTCACATTCTTAAGATCTTCCCACCAGATGGAAGCTTTTCTGTTTAGATTGAAAGTGGCCACTCGGGACTTCAAATTCTCTGAAAAATCATGGACTCTGGAATATTTCTTCAGTCCAAGTAGCCAGGCCTCTACTTCCTCTCCCTTCTTTATCTCACCGTTGAAGGAGGGAGGTTTGGCCTTTCTGAATTCCTCAAATTTATGACCCTTGGAAGTCTTTTGCTTTTTCTGTTTTCTTCGAGAATAGGAACTGGTCCTACTGCTGGAAGAGCCTTCTAAATCGTCGGCTTCCTTCTCAGAGGAATCATCTGGTACTGGTCCTTTACCTCTGGGGTGGACCTTCATTGAGGTTCTCCTCTCAGTATGGCCACTGATATGACCATGTTTCTGCATCTCGGGTTCATGTTGCATTTTTCGTTGTAGGTCAAATAAGCTCTACAGTAAAACTGCATTGATTTCAGTTTTATTTTCTTGTTCTTTCATCATCCTTTCATTATCGTCCTTGTAGCCTTGTAATTCAACCATGAGACTCCTCGTGGTCTCAGCTAGATCTGGAGGGGTCCCTATTGCTCTTCTTTCATCAGACTCTTCATCTCTATTGTGGGAGCCTTCTCCCATCTCTTGGTGAATCACCATTTTCTACGTCTGTAAATTCCCATGGCTGATCATCTGCTTGGGTGAAAAGACAAACGCTGGTTGTTAGTCAAGAGTTAGATAGATTTTTTTTTTATATAACCTGCGCATAAATTCATGTTTTCACATGTATACCCATATAATAGGGGTTTTTCCTTTGGATCGTAATCCTTATCTATCCATCCACCTCTTTTGCAAGAGACTCTACCTACTTTAGTAGGTAGCCATCGTAACACTAAAACAAGACAATGCAGTTCATGTCCCAGATTATAGTTTCATTCTGCAATCCTTCTTCTTAAGAAAAAAATGTAGATAAAAATATCTTCTTACGCGGCCCGTGCCTGAGCCCAAGCAGGCCAAGTGTTGTAACCATGCTCTGATACCAATTTTTCACATACCCACTACAAAAATCAAACTTTTTCGTTGATTTCTCAACGATCAGAATCCCCGAAGTCCTACGGGGCTTAGCGTAGGCTATCTCTTTCCTTTTTCCAGCTCCATATGGTTGTACTTCACGACTATGGGCCAAATCAACACGGTGTCTTTCCACACTTTGTGACTCAGTGCTACCAAAATGTCGAGTCTCTGGACTCTACAAACCCCGAATTCTTGAAATAGAGAAACGCCGAACCCTGACGGGGATAGCGAGGGGCAAGTTTCTCTCTTGGGGTCTTGTCTACGTGACCCTATACTGTGTCCACGCGCTTAATCCAGCCAAGATCTTATCATCTTTTCAGGATTCATGGAATCACGATACATGAATTCTACCTTTCCCCATTCAAATCCCTGAAACTTCTGAGGTCTCAAAAGTTTCCCTCCAAAGGGAGATCGACGGTCATAAGCCTCCCCTGATCCAATGGTATGGATCCTTTCAAGATTTTGGTACTCGGGAGTTCGAAATGAAACGACTCCAAGACTCTTCATCATTCAAATCTCTGAAATTCCGATATGGAAAATCGTGTAAGAGATTGATGACTCTTAGGAGCGTGGATCCAACGATCCACGGGATTTTGAGTATCAAGATTTCGTGACTCGTGAAGGCAAGGTTTCTTACCTTCTGGTTCCCTGGATGCCAAAACGCCGAAACGTCGACCGACAGCCACATGTCCCTTCGATGGACAGCGGCGACCATCAACCAAGATCGACGGTTGTGGTCCTTTTGGGATGATCAACGGTCATGATCAAATCCTGGATTTTCTCAATCTTAATCACACCTCACGCCATTTTGAAGCGTCGGTGATCGGAATTTTGTGACTTGTGAAGAAAAGGGTTCTTTGCCCTTTTGTTCCCTGGTTGCTGAAACGTCGAAGCGCTTACCAATGGCCACATGTGCTCTATCAAATGGATGGTCCTCATTGTTTCGCGACTTTGCGATTCACGACCCCCAGTGACACAAATCCTTTGTCAACTCGAATCCCCGATATCTGAAATACCGATGGAATCTCGACCTCCGCCACATGTCCTTCATGGATGGATGGTCTAGATCTATATCGGGACTTTCACCATGGAGTGTCCCGATCCCTTGTCATCAGGACTCCCAGAATCCCGAACTCTAAATCCCCAATATCGACTCCTCTCGCGGGAGTTTCTCCCTTGTTCATGAGGGCTTAACCTTCCTGCACCTCCTAACGGATCCAACGGCTATCGGGTTCTCTGGCTGAGATCCCACGACTCAGATCAGTCCCAGGTCGTGTACTCTCTCACTGCTCTCTGGACGAGGAAAAACAAATAGTCCAGATACTCTCACAGACATTAGGGATCTATGGTCCTGATTTCCTCACTATTCATGAAGATAGAGGAAAAGGGGCAATTTATGTAGTGCCCTTGTTTCTTTCGTCAATCTAACGGTTGTGAATGACCATGGATCTTCTGACGAGATATCATCTGTCCATCAATACTTATACCTACGCTGCTACCTCAGAATTTTAAGAGGGACATTCCTCCTCGTACAGGGTTGTTAAGACTTGTGCATTCAAGTCCTTTTTCTAGGTTCTTGGTAAACCTTTCCAAGGGGGAAATCCCTGTGAAGAGATCTATTCTAGGGCATTCCTGGAGACAGATAAGGGGAAACAAATTCCTGAGAATGGATTGGAAGTCTGACTTGGTTCAACTTACGCATAATTAAATTCATTTATCAACATAATCCATGCGTGGCTTTTCATTTATAAGCATACATCTACCATTTCCTATCAAAACACTACACAGACATTCTTATACCATAATTGTTCACAATTTCATAGTTTATGAGCATATATGTCAGCATATGAATTTCAAGATGCAAGATGTAAAAAACTTATCATAAATAACACCAGAAGTGAGTGCAACTACTGAGAGGGGTGCTCGTTTCCACCCAACCGTAGGCTCAACTATTCCAATAGGATTTACAACTAGGCACCCCCGAGATGAGACCACGATATTGCGAGACTATGTCTCAGTTTTCCAGTGACTGAGAACGAGGTTTACTCTCCCCCTTCTTTGCTATCACTCAGTCTACATATCGCCAGAGTTCTCCCCTCACCTCTACCCCCAAATCACTTCTCCCCCATGCCTTATCCTCTTGCGAGGTTGCGTGTGGCGCGATTGCCCTCGCGTTGGTCAGGTCTGACGACTCTATGGATGGGTGGTTCACCTCCCCATCCCTCATTAATTCCTAAGGATCCATCTACCTACCAACCTACGAGACATTTAATTCGGGGCCAGCGAGCCGCTTTTGGTTCTCAGGGCCAGTGGAGTCCAAATACGGTATTGATTTTCGGTGGAAGTTAACGCCACCTTTCTAGGTGCCCTCCACTGCCTTTCTGCATCCATCGTGGTCTCTTTTTCAGCATATCCCCTCTCAGCAGTCCTGCAATATAAATTCATAATGTTATTCACATTCATCGACCTTTTCCATAAGGTCCATTCACATCGCATATTCACATTTCTTAGTTTGCCACAGTTCTTGGCCAGTCCAGTTATTTTTACAAACTGGGGGAAACAGGGTATTACAACTTTAGAATTGGATTTTGAATGGAATTTCTTCCCTTTCCCTTCCCTTTCCTTGGCAGTCAAAGCACAATCCTCTTCATCATCATGCTTTGATGAATATTTGTCTCTGGTGTTCCGCCTGAACTCCTCTTGCACTAGATCTAACCATAGTCGTTCCCAATCTGGCAATTTTTCCCTTCCATTGACAGAGTCTTGATAACTGTGCCAACTCTTGGGAAGTCCTAGGAGATCAAAGCTCACCAAATCATCAGCAGTGACTGTTATTCCCACACTTCCAAGATCATCCCGACATTGGGCAAACTTCGAGAGATATTTTGGAATGGAATCACCCTTTTCCATCTTGATCTTCCTGAGTTTATCTTTGAGCACCAATTTCCTATGGTCTCTATTGTTCTGGAACAGATCCATCAAAACCTTCCACATTGCATTGAGTGTGGCTTTCCCATGTAGACTTGAGACAATGTGGCCTCGTACTCCCTCCAACAGAATCCTCCTCGCCTTTGCCACTTTCTTTTTCCATGCATCAAGATTTGCAGTGTCTGTCGCATCTAGCTTAGGAACATCTTTGTCATTGTATTCCTTCAAGCCATTGTCTTCGAGTACTACTTCCATCCTATCCTTCCAAGCAATGTAGTTCGATTTTCCCTTGAGTTCATACTCCAACCTCGAGCCATTGAAATCCATTTCAATCTTGAATCAACTATAGCACCAAGAAATTCCTTCTAAAAATTTGAATGTTATCCAACCACAAACTCAATTGTTGCAATCCTTCTTTCCCTGGGAGGTTCGCACTTGACCAGTTACTAGCCTGAGGGAAGTTCACACCTCACCTGTGTATAGCCTATGAACCTTATGAGAGAGTTCGTACTATAATGCACTATGGGGTGAGGGAGGTTCGCACCTCTCCTTTAAGCATCCTGTGAGAATCCTAAGAAAGTTCACACCTCTCCTTTGAGTAGGGTGCGAGAATTTCTTCTCTTAGAAATGTGCAAATTTTTCAGTACTATGTCATCGCACCTTGCTAGAGACGGGACCTGCGAAAATACTATTATTTTTTCACCTTACTTCCATGGCTCCGTGGCTCTGATACCATGTAGAAATTTCAATACAATTAATGTATTTCCTATGATTCTCCTGATCTAACAATTGTATGCCATTGTTAAATACAAAATCTCTTCTACTAATATTCTTGCAAAAATTAAACCACGATCACAAAGTAAAATATCAAGAACACACAACACAAAAGTTTTTTCGGGAAAGCGTAAAGCTAAAAACCCCACTATCATATATTATGTATATCATGGATCATGAAACAATCTCATACAAAACTCTAATCCAAGAGATCTCAGTACAATGCAATCATCTCACACTGTCATACAAAAATTGACAAATTCATGTGCCAATATTCTGTCTCCAGACACCTTGCCTCCTCTGCACAATCCCTGCCATTAGAATTCTCACAATGAATTAAAATTACCTAGTTTGCACATGCTCATGAGCATATCCAGTGCATGTGTGATTGCATGAATGCACTTCACTCAAATCACAATTGATAGCCAAACTATCCCTTTCACCTATTATCTCAACTAGGTCTCCACTGGATCTGACATGCATGTAGTTAACCATGGCGAATATTCAGTTGCATGTGAGTTCACTAATTTGAATTAATTAATAATTAATTCACTGAACTCTCACTAGTGTAAGTTCAGTTACAACTAGTACAACTGGGCTTAACTCACTTAACTGAGTTAAACTACTTCACAACTCTCATAACTACACTTATAACTCTGTTACAACTTCAAGTCACCTTCATGTCTTACCAGCCAACCTTTGAACTTGAATTTCCCATAGTTAACTGATTTTCCATTTCAGTTAATTATTTCAAGTAATTATGAGATAATAGATTACTATTTATTGTCCAATTTACTTAAGGGAAAAGTAAATTAGACACATGTTTCTTGTTGACTTTTCAACAGATTCCATTGCTATTTGTTCTTCGGATGCGTTTATTGGAAACAGAATATCAATTGAAAATGTTGGGGGAGTGATAATGCAACAGGTAGCTCAGTTCTGGCTTGTTACATGATGTCTAACAGTTACAAGAAATAGTAACTGCTCACGAATAGGATGACATGGGGACAAGTGTAGGTGGTGAGGTAAACTGGGTACCTGACGTGAAATGTGTGACAGGTTGGAGGGTGAACTGAGTACATCACGTGGAAGACAGGTGTTTCTCCGATGTCCCTTTATGTTTCTCTATTTTGCGGAGGTGAGAGGGGTTGGTTTGAAGTAACCCTCTTTTCGTCCCACAATGCACCTGGTGATGCCACGTACCCCCGAGAGAAAACTGTGGTTTAAATTGTGGGACTGCCCTTCAAAATTAAACCCCGTGAAACTTCTCCCCCCGAAATTGCTCTCAACCGTTGATCTCCACGATCCATTAAAATGCGACTGTCGATCTTCACAAAGTGAGATAAGTGCCCAAAATTAAGCCAAGGTCACAACTCTTGGTTATATGTAGAGAAGATAGAGAAAATTTTGTGCAATTCATGTCCATCAATCTGAGCAGGGGAATGTGTCAGACGATCCCCATATTCGGATATTTCATACTATGGAAGGAGGCAAGTAGTGTTGAGTAAATAACTATCGCAGCCCATCTGGACCATTGATCGAAGTGGACACGTGGCAAGAGATCCTATACTTCATAGACTTATCACTTCGGATATTTTCACCTTGGAACGCCCGAAGCCCGAAGTTCCGGAGTAAATATTCACCATTAAAATTAAGAGGACACGCAGCACGAGATCCTCCACTTCAGGGATAACCAATTCGGAAGAAAAATGGATGTGTGAAGTGAGAACTCCCAAATCCTAGAGTTCTGAGGTAAATCTCCACTGTTGAAATCAAAAGGACATGCGGCGCCAAATCTGTCACTTCGGGAATAAGCACTTCGCAAGAAATTTGGATGTGTGAAGCAAGAACTCATGAAGCCTGGAGTTCCAAAGTAAATCTTCGTCGTTGAAATCAAAAGGAAATGTGATGCCAGATCTCTCACTTCGGGGATAACCACTTTGGAAGAAAGTTAGATGTGTGAAGCAAGAAATCCCAATGCCCATATTTTTAAAGTAAATATCTATCGTTGAAATCAAGAGGACACGCGGTAGGAGATCCTCCACTTTGGGGATAACCACTTCAGAAGAAAAATGGATGTGTGAAGCGAGAAATCTCAAAGCCTAGAGTTCTGAAGTAAATCTCCATTGTTGAAATCAAGAGGACATGCGGTAGGAGATCCTCCACTTCGGGGATTTTTCATTTCGGATATTTGAACCTTGCAACACTCGAAGCCCAGAGTTTTAAAGTAAATCCTCATTGTTGAAATCAAAAGGACACATGGTAGGAGATCATGTACTTCAGAGACTTAGCACTCTGGAGATTTTGTGCTCCCTTTTATGTCTATTTAGTCCCTTCCTTGGTATATTTGGTCGTTTTCTTAGTTTATCCAGCTTCCGAACTGATTTATCATTCCACTAGATTTTGAAATCTGATCCATCAAGTTTTCTTACAAATTTTTGCGGTGCCATAATCTTAGCCTGCCTGTAATAAGATAAATCTCTAAGCTCTTCGCTAATTAAAACTATTAATTGTAAATAGTAAAATAATTTTGAAATTTGAAGAGCTTGTATAAATCTGTTTATAGAGATATTATTAAAAAAGTGTGATGGAATTTGTTACCTGGAAAATCACAGTAATTATTCAAATCATTAACTTTATCCAATCACAAACGTCATTAACAATGTAAGAGGGAAGAAATCAAAAGTTGAAAAAATTTCAAAATTATACGTGTTCCAACATAAGCTCCATCTAAGGATTGTGTCTCCCTATGACATGTGGAAGAATAGTAGACCAAGTTCCTTTATTGGGTAAGTGGAGTCATTATTGCATTTATGGGAAACAATTTTAAGGATTAATCATACATAGAAAAATTGAACTTCAACCAAATCTCAGAAAACCTTCGAAACATCCCCAACTATCGATCTCAAGTTAGAGTATTTAAAATTTCCCTTTCCTGAAACTGAGCTCGGATCTGTTCAAGATAATCAAAATGACTTTAACGGAAATATCAAACCTTGACCAACTTTGTTCGCATCAAGGTTAAGTATATGTAAACATTTATTTATGGAATCCCTCATTTGTCCAGAATGTAAATATTACTGGAAAGAAAATTAGATGTCAGAGTATGTTTTGTAGATATGTATGACAACCATACAGATATCGTAGATATTGCTTCACTGCCAGTGAGATTGCTTAGTACCCCGGTGAAGTTATCTACCTCTCCCATTGAATTTCCTTTCACCACTTCAATTAGCACTTTTGCATTTTGCTGAGATGAGGGAAATCATTACATGAATTTCCTCTCATCATCTCTTTTTGGACAAAATTGGGGCAATCGAATTTGGAATTTCCTTTCACCATTTGTCTTGGACTAGATGGGGGCAATTAGATTATGAATTTACTTTCACCATATGTCTTATATTTTAATATTTTGAAGTGGGGGAAATCAATTTGTATGTATCATACGAGGGATGATATCTGCTTAATTTTTTTTTAAATGGACGTCTGTCATAATTTTTTAAGTATACTCTGAGATTAATTTTCTTCCAATTTTTCAATACACCTTCACCTATAGGGAAGATTTTACAGGGATTTTGATTTTTAGGGATAAACCTTGAGCGAATCAGTTCGTTTAAAATCCGATAGAAGAGTTAAAGTTATCAAGATTATCCTGGACATACTTTCTTTCAATTAAAATTAAAGGAACATAAATATTTTCTCCTAATCCTATTTCAGAGATATGTTTTTGAGTTTTCAGAGTCAAGGTGTAATTATTTCTTTCTATGAAGATCCCAGAAACGTAGAGAAAATTAGAAGAGAATAAATGCTCAGGGATAGGAAAAATAAAACAGAATAATGACTCAGAGGGTGAGACACAAAAGAATCTCATTCCGACACAAGTTTGTTTATTGATTTTTGAACTTCATTTCAAGCCCTTTTTATCCTTATTTTCTTTCTTCTTTTATTTCATTTTTATTTCATTTTCATTTTATTCAGAGAAGGCTTCAGAATTAATCTGTAATATTTATACCTTTCTAATCTTTGATTAGGCCACAATATCTATATGAGTGAAACCCCCTTTACATTAAACAAGATTTCTTTAAAATTTTAGCTTGGACTAGTGGGGTAGGAGTTCATACCTCAGATTTCCTTTATATGTTCAATCAAGTAAATCATTAATTTGTCACCTATTTTGAGAGAAAGCAAATGTTTTGATACATCCTTATCTCTCAACTGATAGTAAGCGTTCTACATGGAAACAAAAATGGGGAATGCGAGAAAATTCCACAAAATAGAAATGATATGTGGTACATAAGCTTTTATATTTTTCTTTCATGATATCAAGTAGATTTGGTTTATTTACAACAAAAGTAAAATTTGTATAGTTTACAAAAGGAAAATAAAACTACAAATTGAAACAGAAAAAAAAACGTTAATCTAAACTGGTATGTACAATGGGAATCTGAAATATGACTATTGCATAAAATGTTTTAGGTAATTCCCGTTGATAGGAGCGTCAAGAATTTTTTCGTCGAGGTTTTCCAGTAAGAAATAATTTTTTCCCTCAGCAGTTGCAATCCTGAATGGTCCAAACCAGAGATGGTTGAACTTGCCATGTTTCCTCGCATCTTATTTCCTAGCTTCCCACTTCAAAACTAAATCACCAGGAAGAAACTCTTTGTATTTAGATTTTTTATCGAAAAGGGCCTTCATATTATCTTGGTACTTTTGAATTTTTCCATCTACTTCGGCCCTATTTTGATGGACTTTGATTATTTTATTTATCCTTCTTGTAACATCGTTTGGCTCTTTATTTTCATCCTTCCAGAGCTTCATCACAAGAAGAGGGAGATTGATAGGAAGGACAACGTTGATACCATAAACCAATTGAAAAGGGGACATACCTATTGATTTCTTGGTGTCGATTCAATTCTCCCATAAGGCATATTTTAGGTGAACATGCCAATCCTTTTTGTTTTCTATCAACACTTTTTTTATTATAGTCATCAGGCTCTTGTTGGATGATTTGGCCAACCCATTCCCTTGAGGATAATAGGTTGTAGAATGTCCTAACACAATGTTGTATTTTTTCCATAAATTGACCATTTCCATAGATTTGAAAGCTTGGGCGTTGTTAGTGACTATTTTTCGAGGACAACCAAATATCAATAGAATGTTCTCTTCCAAGAATTTTATTACTACCGAATCCGTAGCATTCCAAGTTGGAATGGATTCGACCCACTTCGTGAATTAATTGGTAGCAATTAAAATCCATTTATGTTGGGTGCTTGACTGTGGATGGATTTCTCTGATGAAATCTATACCCCATTGTTGAAAGAGAGCTTCTGCTTTGTCCAGGATTAAAGGTAGTGTAGGGAGATTTTGCTTACTAGAGAACAGTTGGAAAGAGTTGCAGGTTCTGACCTTGGCATTCACGCCAGTAAATAAATTTGTCCAATAATATCCCTCTCTTAAAATATTGTAGGTCGTTTCCCTCCAGGCGTGGTGTCCTCCACACATTCCTTCATGAAATTAGTTTATGACGCCTTTTGTTTTAGATTCTATTAAGAAACATAACAAGAAACCTAGAGGATCCTTCCAATACAGTTGGCCATCGATAATACAATATTTAGCCGCTTGTAGTTTCAAAGTTCTTGCTTTGGGCAGAGTCATGTCATTCAGGCACTGAAGGGTAAGGAGGTATAAAACAATGTCACAATACCAAGCAGAGGAAGAAAACCTATCTTCAATCTAAATCATAGGTGTTTGATCATCAAGCTCCTCTATATCCGAGAGATATTCGTGTGATTCCAGGTGATTTATCCCGAGCACCCTGAAATTTGATTCAGCTAATAGTTTCGTCATGCCTTGACCTTTGACTAGTGTGGTTGGCTTTACTTCTAGATCTAACTCCTAAATTTTAGCTAACCACCGACCTCTCTTTCCATCACTTTCTAGTTGCACCAATATGTCTTTGACAACACTTGTTGTCACGTAAGCGATTATTTTGGAATGCAACACATATGTCCTGAAAGATTTGAGAGATTTCACCATTGTGTAAGCTTGTTTTTCAAGTATATCATATTTTAATTCTGCATCCCTGAGACTTTTACTGAAAAAGGCTATCGGTTGCTTGAAGCCTTCTTCATTCTCTTACAGGAGGACCACTGTTATAGTATGTTCAAAAGCAAAAGAGAGAATCAAGAATTCCTTAGTATAGTCTGGACTGGCTAACACTGGTGCTTCGCCTATAGCTTTCTTGACTCTCTCAAATGATGCTTTAGATTTGGCGGTCCATTTCACTTGGTTGTCCTTCTTCAACATATATGTAATGAATTTAATTATGTCAGAGAAATTGGGAATGAATCTTCTCAAAAAGTTGATCTTTCCTAAAAAGATTGAATTTATTTTTTGTTCCTAGGAATATTAATCGTGTCTATAGCCTCAACTCATTTAGGGTAGACCTCAATTCCTTATTTTGACACTATATGACCCAATATCTTACCTTATTGCATAGAGAAATGTGATTTATTAGGATTAAGAGACAAACTGAACTTTCTACATTTTTCGAAGGTTCGCCTAAGATGTAGCAGATGTTCTACATCAAAGTTAGAAAAAAACGTCAAATCATCAAGATAAATAACAATGAATTTGTCTTTCTCACCGACGAATGCGATCTCCATCACTCTTTGGAAAGTATCCCCTGCATTCATCAAACCAAATGGCATTTTATCGTACATAAAAGTTCCCCACGGAGTGGTAAACGCATTCTTTTCTCTGTCGTCTTCATGGACAGTGATTTGATTGTATCCAGAAAAACCATCAATCATGGACATTATGTTATCTCCAACTACTTTTTCTAGAACATGATCCATTTTCAGTACTGGGTATTTGTCTTTGAGGGACGACCGATTTAAGTTTCTGAAATCTATACAGATCCTTATTTCACCATTTTTCTTTCTGACAGGTACAAAATTCACTACCCATTCAGAGTATCTAAGTGGAACGATAATTTTCACATCGAGGATCTTCTGGACTTCTCTTTCTATTATAGGCAGGAGAATAAGATTTATTTTTCTGAGTTTCTACCTGAAAGGTTTGATACCATGTTTCAAAGGAATCTTGTGTTCAATTACAGAGGTATCATAAGTTTTCAGATCATCATAGAACCATACAAAAACGTATTTATATTTTCTAAGAAACTCGACGTACTTATTCTTCATTTAGGATGGAAGGTATTTAGATATCTTAACTAGTTTAAGATCTTCTTTAGTTCCTATATTACAGTCTTCAACCTCTTCACGCTGAGGTCATAAGGTAGACTTTAAGGGTATGTCATCTTGGTCAAACAATCTCTCTAATGGGATCATACCTTTGGGTATATGATTGTTCTTAAGTATGAGCATGCGGTGGTTTTCAATCTTATCCTGGAATGTTTCAAGGTCTTCACCTTCCTGCATGACCCAAATAGGATCATTCTGGTTTTCCTGATCTATGTGAGTCTCAGAGAATTCGTCGACCATTTCAAGAAACTATTTGATTTGTTCATCATATTCAAATACTTTCCAGTGCTGAACATTGTTTGGGATCGAAGGCATGTGTCTCATTTTGATGTGATATTTCATTTTTAGGACAGTAGGTGGTATGAAGGTCGCAATAGCTTTGGCTAAGAATTCACCTTGTTGATTTTCCATTTTGGGAATAGAGTGAATATTAAAAGATGAGAAGAAATTTTCTATCAAATCCCAGGCGCAATTTCTGTATGACCTCAGCCTTGGATTCTTAGCTTGATACTATTGTTTTATTTGTTTCACAATGAGCTTTGCATCACCATAAACTATCAGATGTTCGATTTTAAACTTTATGGCAGCTTCCAATCCTAAGACTAAAGCTTCATATTCACAGACATTATTCATATAATAAATCTTCCATTGTAATCTATATGAGAAGGGAATAACGTACTCATCTCATGGCACTACAAATAAAACTCCAACCCCTACTCCTTCGCAGGATGAAGCGCCATCAAAAAACATTTTCCACATTCCTTCTCTACTATTTACACTTTTCTTTGTTTTTTCTACTTTTTTATTTTCTTCTTCTGTACATTCTTCAAAATCGTCATCTATAGATAAAATATAATTTCCTAAGTCCTGATTAGAAACATAGACTGGCTAATTATTGGGGCTTTGGGGGTCACTTACAGTATATGTCATCTATTCTCTCTATACAGTCAAGTGAATTGTCCACCGAAAATTGGGATCGTAGCATAAGTCATGTCCAGCTGAAGTGATCCTCCCAATTTGGTGCCCCAAGACCTGGATAGAAGCATGTTGTACTTGGAAGGGATGTCAACAATGACCACATCCATAAGGATACTTTTTATAGGGATCTGAGCAAGATTTACTACCAAATCTTTAATCATGCCTAAACACTCAATATTTCTAGAATCAAATGAGTACAAGTCCTGATAAGGTCTAGTGATTTCGAGGCCTATCTTCTCCATGATAATTTTAGGCATTAAATTATGAGAGGACCCAAAATCTAACATACAATTGTGGAGTAAATGGTCATGCACAGTTAGTGTAATATAAAATGGAGCAACAAAATCCTTGTTGTTTTCGATGTGAGGACCAAACATGATTGTAGGTATTTCATCTTGTATATTAATAACATCTACATGACATTCGGCCTCAGAAACATTTATCACTTTAGAAATTTTATTTTTATAAATCAGGTTTTTTGCAAGTTCAACCAGAGGCATGGGGATTTTAATTTTACTAAGCTCATTTTCTAAACTGAAACCTCCAACTGTTTTTTTGGTTTCTCTGGTTGGAATTTATGCTTCTGTATTTTCTGGTTTCTTAGTTTGTGTTGTTCTTGCTTCAACTGGTTTTGTTCGGGCAACTTGTGTTTCAGTTGTTTTTTTAGTAATTGTTGCCTCATTAGTTTTACTTCGCAACAAAATATTTTTTGGTGGAACATTCGTAGAATTTTTTTCTCTGGGCCTTAAATCATACTTTTGTTGGATTTTAACCATTATTGAGTCGGTGAGCCCTTGATACGTAGAATCTCGCAAATTGTTGATTCCTTCCTCATTATTAAACATGGATTCTAGGTCTAAAGATTTTTCATAATATTGCCTGGTTAAGTGTGGCTCCAGATCGTCATCGCTAAGGTTATTTATATCTTCTTCTAGCTCCTCATAATTTTTCATTTCATCTCTCTGCATAAAGTTTTTGATTTTAAATGGAGCTTGTATCTTTTGATATTCATTTTTTATTTGTCTCTGTTGTATCTGAGGGTTAGGGTTTCTCTTCAACTAATTCCTAATGTATGGATCAAGTTTGGCTTGATATAATTCCATCCTAGATATTTTGTTTGATAAATCTTTTATTATCTTGGCCATCTCATCCATATTTTCTTCTATGGACTTCCCAGATCCAAAGGGTCCTGCTTGTTCTTTGAAATGCCTAGGTTATTTGGTTCCCATATCAATCTTAGTTTCTTAATTTCCCAGATGCCATCATATTGGATTCAATTTCTATGGCATCGTCCCGCATTCCTAACGAAGTGGTCGATCTTCTTTCTCTTAAGAGGAGAGCAAATTCAGGTTCAGAGGCCCCTGCAAAATTTACCTTTACAGTAGGTTGAGAAGGTTTGACTTCAGCTGGGATTTTGTTATACAATTTGTTGAACCTCTGAGTAAATTCAAGGATCGATTCAAAATTCTTTTTATTAGAGCCCTGCATTCGGTTAAATAATAGATATGGTCCTTTTTCTCTCCCCGTTGTCTTAAGAAGACATTTTCCAGCTCATCATATGACCGTATGGAACCTACAAGGATCCCTATGAACCAGTTCCTCACTTGTCCTTCAAAGGTTTGTACTGACAGTCTTGAGTAAACATCCTCATGTTGGATGTCAAGGATATTAGAAAACTGATCGAAAAAGGTTATGTGTTTAGTTGCGGATAGATCTCCTTCTCCCATGAATTTTGGTATGTTTTTCATATAATTTTTGTGCAAATCATGAAGGACGACAGGGAGGACCAAGGGAGAATATCTAGTAGCTACTTTGGAAAAGATTATAGGAGTCAAAGCTTGTCCTTGACCTTGTCCACATGCTCCTCCACCTCCGGCACTACCAACACCAACCATTGGAAGTCTAGGAGATGAACTTCAGGAGCTATAAAGGGGATTTTCAAAAACTTCGAGCGACTGAAGTGGTGACCTTTCAACTACTTTGGGATGTGGTGAAGGAAGTTCCGTAAAAATGTCATTAGGAGTTGGAAAATCTAAAAGAGGAGGAAAAGCGAAATGTGGACTTGTTTCCTCAGACTTACAAGATGTATATATAGGAGAACCAATAGGGGGTGAATCAGGGTATAAAATATATTCTTCAGAGTTTCAGGAAACTAAAACCTTTACTTCGGGAAAGGATAGAACCGATAGGGTGTCAATGACAGCGAGTATCGAAAGGGATATTTTGTTCTCACTAGTAAAAGTATATGTTGGGTCAATAACAAATTTTATGTCAGGAAAAATTACCTCTGGATTTTCGAGTTTAGACTCAAGTTTACTAATCAATGCCTCTGCAAAATGAATTTGTTTAAAATTTTTGTTAGGGGGGGAATCTTCGATTTGGACCTTAGAATTAACTTCTGTAACTTTGGGTTGATATACTTTACCTGTTGATGCAGCAGTCAGTTTGAGGTATCCCTTTGGTTTCAACAACTTTTCGGGATCTAACATTGGCGTGGTCTGCTTATCGTCTGGATTTTTTCTGGTATTCTTTCGACCGAATGCCATTTTTGTCTATGGTGGAGTTTCCAAGTGAAAGATAAAAATAAGCCTTACTTATGTATTTAATCTTTGTTCACCATCAAATATAGAAATTTACCTTGTCGTTTTCCCAGGGAAAATAACTTTGTTTCTTCATCCCCAACAACGGCGCCAAAAAGATGTTGTTCCTGAGATTAAACTTAAGTCTCAAAGAGTAATGTCATGCATTAGTAAAGTTATAAGAGAATGTTTTAAAGAGTGTTTTTTCTACCTTTAGTTATATAAGAAATGATCTTTAAAAGAAATTAATAATAGGACAATACAGAGGTTGTATTCCGTTGTCTGAGTCACAATTTTAATATCAAATGGGGTGAATGAAACTTACAAAAATGTTAAATAAAGTGAGGCATCAATTGCATATGAATCTCACCTTGTTTGTAGTGGAAGAAAAGTAGAGATTGCACCCTTGAAAAAGATATGAAATGCAGTAATTCAAATAGCTTGCAGTTCGTGCGTTACTTATAGTAAATACATAGGAAAAATTGCTTACTTGATGAATTGTTGATATAATGTGATTACAGTAGTTGTGATACTAAATTGCAATCAATCACTTATCGAGTAATTGCATAAGGAAATTCATAGGTATGGAAATATAGGAGAAACAAGAAACTCAAACTGAACAAAAACTAGAATCTTTGTCTGCACTTGTATTAATACTAAAAAATGAGAGTTTTCTCTATTACATCTGGCAAGAAGAAGACTGGAATAGATATTGAATCTATGTATTTATACAAAATCTGTCACAACTCGAAATGGTTGGACTTCATACAATATATCCTAAAAATAGAATGTAATTCGAACGAAACGACAACAGGTAGATATTGTTTGAGTTGGTGCTTTCATCTGTCTCTTCATCTACTCGTAGACACACTCGTTCTCCTTTTTTCTTTGAATTGGGCACACATGTCCATTGAGGCCACCATAATCATTTTTGTGTTGTCCTTGTCATCTGATTCCACTGTTATTTGTTCTTCATATGCGTTTACGGGAAAAATAATATCAGTTGAAAATATGGGGGGAGTGATAATGCGACAGGTATATCAGTTCTGGCTCATTATGTGATGGATAAAAATTACGAGAAAGAGTAATTGCTCATGAATAGGATGACGTGGGGACAAGTGTAGGTGGTGAGGTAAACAAGGTAACTAATGTGGAATGTGTGACAGGATGGAGAGTGAACTGGGTACATGACGTGGAAGACAGGTGTTTCTCCAGCGTCCATTTATGTTTATATATTTTGGGGAGGTGCGAGGGGGTGGTTTGAAGTAACCCTCTTTTCATATTGCAATGCACCTGGTTATTCCATGTACCCCCGAGAGAAAACTATGGTTTAAATTGCAAGACCGCCCTTCGAAATTAAACCCAACACAACTTCGCCCCCTGCAATCGCTCTCAGCCATTGACCTCCACAATCCATTAAAATATGACTGTCGATCTCTACAAAGTGAGATAACCACCCAAAGATAAGCCAAGGTCATAGCTCTTGGTCATATGTAGAGAAGATAGAGAAAATTTCGTGCAATTCCTTTCCGTCGATTTGAGTGGGGGACACGTGTCAGACGATCCCCGTATTTGGCTATTTCATACTCCGGAAGGAGGCAAGCAGTGATGAGTAAAGAAATCCCAAAGACCCAAAGCCCATCTGGACCATTGATCGAAGTGGAAACATGGCAAGAGATCATGTACTTCAGATACTTACCACTTCGGAGATTTTCACCTCGGAACGCTTGAAGCCTGAATTTTTGAAGTAAATATTTGTCGTTAAAATCAAGAGGACACGCGATAGTAGATCCTCCACTTTGGGGATAACCACTTCGGAAGAAAACTGGATGTGTGAACCGAGAACTCTCTAAGCCCCGAGTTTCGAAGTAAATATCCATCGTTAAAATCAAAAGGACACGCGGTGCCAGATCTCTCACTTTGGGGATAACCACTTCAGAAGAAATCTAGATGTGTGAAGCGAGAACTCCCAAAGCCTTGAGTTCCAAAGTAAATCTCCACCATTTAAATCAAAAGGACATGTGGTGCCATCTCTCTCACTTCGGGGATAACCACTTCAGAAGAAAGATGGATGTGTTAAGCGAGAACTCTCGACACCCAGAGTTCTGAAGTAAATCTTCGTCGTTGAAATCAAGAGGACATGCAGCAGGAGATCCTCCACTTCGGGGATAACCACTTTGGAAGAAAACTGGATGTTTGAAGCTAGAATTCTCGAAGCCTAGAGTTCAAAATTAAATCTCCATCGTTGAAATCAATAGGACACACGGCAAGAGATCCTCCACTTCGGGAATTTAGCATTTCATAGATTTGCACCTTGGAATGCCCGAAGCCCATAGTTCAAAAGTAAATCCTCACCGTTGAAATCAAAAGGACACATGGTAGGAGATCTTATACTTCATATACTTAACACTCCAGATAGTTTGTGCTCCCTTTTATGTCTCTTTAACTCCTTCCCTGCTATATTTTGTCCTTTTCTTAGTTTATCCAACTTCCAAACTGATTTATCGTTCCACTAGATTTTGAAATCTGATCCATCAAGTTTTCTTGCAACTTTTCATGGTGCCATAATCTTAGCATGCCTATAACAAGAGAAATATGTAAGCTCTTCGCTAAATAAAACTGTTAATTGTAAATAGTAAAATAATTTTGAAATTCGAAGAGCTTGTATAAATTTGTTTACAAAGAGATTATTAAAAAAGTCTGATGGAATTTGTTACCTGGAAAATCACAGTAATTATTCAAATTGTTAACTTTATCCAATCACAAATGTCATTAACAATGTAAGAGGAAGGAAATCTAAAGTTCAAAAAAGTTCAAAATTATATGTGTTCCAACTTGGACCTCAATGTGTTTGGTCCGTTGTCGTTGTACTGGATCTCTGCAAAATATCAGTGTACTCTGATGGTCACACCATATGATAGTCAGACATTGAAACTGGATACCAAGCTCAGTAAGGAAGTGTTGAATCCAAAGTGTTTGAATGACATAGTTGACTACTCCTCTGTACTCAGCCTCTACGGAAAATAAAGAAATGGTTGATTGCTTCTTACTTGACCAACAAATTGGTCCTAACCCCAAATTGAGAGTGAACTCGGACGTGGACTTGCGATCTGTGTTATCACCATCCCAATATGAATCTGTGAATCCTATGAGATCTAATGCACAACCAGCTGCATAGTGAATCCCATAACTCATGGTGCCCTGAACATATCCGAGGATGCACTTGGAATCCTTCTAGTGCAGATCATGGGGTTTCTACATGTATCTGGAAACTTCTCCTACCATATATGAGATATCTGGATAGGTGTGGGTGAGATACAGAATAATCCCCACCAATTGTCGATACAAAGTGTTGTCCACTAATGGTGTATCCCCGCCATCCTCAAGTCTGGTCCTAGATAAGAAGGGTGTAGGTGCAGACTTATATCTATCATGTGGAATCTATCCAGAAGATCCCTAACATACTTATCCTGAGAAATTTTGATGCCGAAAGCATCCTGACTAATATCAAGACCAAGAAAGAAGTGTAGTGGTCCCATGTTCGTCATAGAGAACCTATCATGCAAAATATCTTTGACCAAAGAAATGGCTGAAGAAAAGCTACTAGTGATCAAAATATCATCAACATAGAGTACTAAAATCATCACAGAGTTAGTAGTCCTCAACATGTAAACATTGGAATCAGATTTACATATAAAAAAATCATGTGAAAGAAAGTAAGAATCTATCTTTTCATACCATGCTCTAGGTGCCTTCTTGAGGCCATAGAGAAACTTCTTCATTCTGCATACTAAAGATGAGTTATGAATGAACCCCGATGCTCCATGTAGATCTCCTCTGAAAGGTCTCCATGAAGAAAAAAATTATTCACATCCATTTGGTGAACTTCCCATCCTTTGGTTGTTGAAATGGCTAGAGCCAAGCGGGTGGATTCCATATTTTCTACAGGAGAAAAGGTCTCATCATAATCAATCCCATGAATCTATTGAAATCCTTTTGCAACTAATCTTTCCTTGCACCTTCTCACCTGACCATTTGATTCTCTCTTGGTCCTATAGACCCAATTGCATCTGAAAAAGTTTCCTCCTTGGTGGAAGTGGAACCAGATCCCAATTCTGATTCTCTAGGAGAGATTCATTCTCCTCCTGTATGGTTGCTTCCCATAGTGGATTCCCAACAACCTCACTATAGGTATGTGGATCAGAAGATTGAACCATATATAAATGCATGGTCATCATTGGTTCATAAGCTGAAAGTACATGAGAAGGATCCACATGCTGAGATTGAGTCCTCCTTGAATCCAATGGAACCCCTGCAAGGTTGCCTGCTTCCTGAAGTGTGGATTGTTCCCACTTCAGAATTTGTCGAAGCGCTAATGTTGGCTTCTCATTTGGTTGTACTACCTTCTCATATCTATGTATAGAATCCTTTGAATCTGTGTCTGAATATGTAGCATCTAAGTGTGTGGAATCATCATCTCTGATGTTTGGAACTGATGGAAGCACAAGAGTCTATGCATGTTGCACTGGAGGTGCATGCAAAGGAATCTCCTCAAACTAAACATTGTGCTCAATGATGAGTCGTTCTATAGAGGGATGAATCGATATGTACCCCTTAACATCATCTGGATATCCCACAAAGATGCAAGGTGTGCTTTGTGGATCTAAGTCTTTCCTCTTTTCAGAAGGAATATAGGCCCATTCTCTAGATCCAAAGATATGGAAGTGTGTGACATTTGGTTTGTCACCTGTCCAAGCCTCAAAAGGTGACCTATCCTCAACAAATCTTTGAAGTGCTCTGTTATGTATGTAAGAAGCACAATTAAGTTCCTCATCCCAAATCTTGGAAGGAAGTGATGTTACATGCAACATGTAACTGGTCATCTCCTGGAGAGACATGTTCTTCCTTTCAACAACTCCATTATGTTGTGGAGTGTATGAAACTGTGTGCTATAACTGGATACCATCTTCACGAAAAATATTCTAAACATCTTTGTTGATATACTCCTCCCCATTCTCTGTACAGAGGATCTTGATTTTCTTCCCAGTTTGTGTCTCTACTAGAGCTTTGAAGTCTTTGAGATGCTCAAATACTTCATACTTTTGTCTAATAAAATAAACCCAAGTATAGCATGAGTAATCATTAATAAATGTAAGAACATGCATTTCTTTGATGATGGATGGATGTGGAAATGGACCCATGAGATCGCTGTGAACAAGCTCCAAGGAAGAGGAGGCTCTCCTTGCCTTCCCCTTTTCAAACTTCTCTTCAGGATGCTTTCCAAGAATGCATCCTTCACAAACCCCTTCACAAAAGTGAATGTCTTATAAGCCTTTGACCATTACTTGCTTGGAAAGTCACTGCATGTACCTAAAGTTTAAATGACCAAATCTATGATGCCAAAGTATACTACTCTCATTAGCATGTGTAAGTAGAAAAGAGGAGTCATGGTCAGTAAACTTAGTGAACTTATACAACCGTGATTTGTGATCTACCCCATCAACTGCAATAATGGAATTGTCATGCATGCCAAGTACAGTAACTGAATCTGATGTAAATTCAACCCTTTTACCTGTTTGAGTGATCTGATAAACTGAGAGCAGATTTATAAAAAGATTTGTAACATCTAAAACATTCTCAAAACTTCCATTAGGGAGTTCCACGAGTTCCACTCTTCCGTCTCCTGCAAATTCTATTGGAGTATCATCCCCCATGAGAATAGGAGGTCCAGAGCATGAAATCAAAGAAGTAAAAAAATCCTCTTTAGCTTCCATATGATGTGATGCACCAAAATCTATAATCCATGAATCAGATGAGGAATTAATTGCAACCAGAGCATGATGATTACCTTTCTTAGGTGCATGGTCTTCTTCCTTCTTCTTGTTGGCGCCTTTAGGAATGAATTATCCAAGGTTATTCTTATGAAGTACCTGTGTCATAAGATTGATCTTCTTCTTCATGCATGTGGATTCTTCATGATTCAGTTTATTCCAATATGTGCATTGCTTTCCCTTCTTCTTCTTCCTTTGGAATTTGAAGAATCTTTGGAACCTGGAGAATCATTGAAGGGTTTGGAATATCCCTCCTTCTTTGAATATGGATGTAATAGATCCTTTCGTTTTTGCTTCAATTTCTGATTGGATGACCCTTTTCCATCATGCATGGTGAGTGCATGTGCTTTGGGATATTTCATGAGGCCCATCTATATGAGTTTTTTCTACTCTTGTGTGAGAGACTCAATGAACTGAGTCATCGTAGGCATTTTCCAATTTGCTCCCAAAAGACATCTACCATAATGGAAATTGGAGACATATACAATGTATTCTGATCCTAGCTTGGCCAATATTGTTAGAATAAGTTGTTTCTCTTATGTAGACTAGTCAATACCACATTCACCCAAGCTCAATATCAAAGACTTAAATTTAGTAAAGAAATCATATATATTATCAAAACTTTTAGGGTCTAAGGTATTCAACTCTACCTCAAGCATATGACCTTGCATCTCATCCTGCTTTCCAAAGAGTCCTTCCAAGGTGGTCCAGATCTCGTTTGGAGTCTTGCATGTGGCAACATGAAACCATAAATCAATGGATATTAATTCAAGAAGTAGTCATGTGGCCTCATCCTTACGATTCACCCATCTGGTCTTCTCAAGCGCTGATGTAGGTTTTGTTTCTATTGCCATTGTCAAATTATACAGTCCTTTGCTTTTGATTTATAATGCAATATTCAACTTCAATTAAAAATAGTTGTAAGGTGTGAGTATTATCACCAGACTTGATTGAAGAAGTTTTTCAGTCTCCATCCCTATTATTGATTCTGAAAAGATCCTGAAAACCTAGATCGTGGATTCTGATATATGACAGACGGTTCTATGGTAGTTATAGATATGATAAAGCAACTATATCTCCTAAAATATGATGTGGGTTTTGGACCTTTTTGGTGAGCATGAGCATGCCTATCTTATACGTCTCTATTCAATATTTCACCCCGACCCAAATTTTGGATTTCACGATATGGTTATTTTACTGTAGAAAACCAATTTTCTGGAGGGAAACTGAATTGTCGCACCCTAGAGAAGGTTACAATGCGACGACGTTGAATCATCGTACCCTAGAGAAGGATAAAGTCTGATGATTGTGAAAAATTGAATCATCGCATCCCAGGTGAAGAATATAGTGTGGAAATGTTGCACCTTCACTGTGTATAGGCTGTGACGATTCCTAAAAAAAAAAAATCTTAAGTGTGATTGCAACCGTCATACCCTTTGATAGGGATAGGTTGCGATGATTCCAATTGTCACCCATTTCGATAGGGATAAGCCACAACGATGGAGGAAACTAGGTTTAATCAATAATTAAATCCTATTCACTCTTCTCTGGCTTGTCTGGGTTTCTCGAAACAACTTGGCTTTGATACCATGTCAGTGTTTCATGGAAACCTACACAGGAGACCTAGCTAAAGCATACACAAGAAAATGTTATCAAGAAAATGAAGAAAGATACAATATGAAGAATGAGAATCAATGTATATTATGATATGTTCAATGAGTGAGTGATATTCACTCATATAGGAAATGACATCCTATCTTAGGAATGCATACATGAGAGTGAAGGTCTAAAATTAGAAAGTCTAAAATAGAACTAGTCAGTTAACTCCCACTAAACTAGTGTGCCGAAAATAGAAATTTCTCCAACACAAATGAGAAGGTTACTACAAAATTCTGTTGTAATGTTGTCTATTCTGTAGTGCCTTTGCGCATCTCCTGGTCTACATACCAGTTTTTTGGGATTCCTTCCAGTGTGTAGATGAAGTGATGAGGCCATTCTACTAGTGGTGTCATCCTCCATCGTGTTATGCACTTCTCCAAGAGTTTTGTTGGTGTTCCTTTCCCATCATACCTATGCATTTATTGCTGCCATGTTCTACGTCGAATCTAATGTGCAGTAATCGTTTACATTGGTACCAGTCCCGAATTGTGTCTTTATGTGCACCCCACCATATTGTAGGTGTAGCATTGAGTGCAATATCTAGGGCTAACAGCCTTTGATTCTCTAATACCACCTCTTCATATTTTGTCAAAAAATCATCTAGATCATTTACCCCATGAAAATTGGGAGGTTTCCTTATCTCTGTACCAAACCATCTTATTGCGTAGTTTATTCTTTCTCACCTTCGTGTAGACACTTCATGTAGTCTTTGTTGCCAATTCTCCAACCTTGTATCTGAGTCAGAAGCACATGATGTGATGCTTCTCCAGCTGAGTACCCCATTTGAAGTTGGGTTAACATAATCTTCTCTGCGCATGGTGGTTCTATATAATTGGTTTATTTCCTCCAGGTCTAAATAAGTGGGTTCTACAAACCTTTCTCCCTTTGAGGGGTCTAATGGTGCAATGACTCTATATTCACTTGATTCAAATGCCATTTTTCTTGTCTTCAAATTTATTGTGGCCCGGTTGTCAATGCCCAATACATTCCAAGCAATATTGGATATGGTGTTGTGCCATCTACTATTTCCATTACTTCAAAGTCTTCCTTAGTGTGCACTGCATCAAAATAAACTACCACACCTTTAATTCTTCCAATTGGTAGAACTCTATGTTAATTTTCTAGTTTCAACTGGACAGGTGAATATCCTAGTGTGGGTTCTCCCATACATTTCCATGTATTCTTGGGTAAAAAATTTACTTCAAATCCTAAGTCCAATATAATATCACCCATGTTGAAATCTCCAATGTTGGCATTTAGTCTGAATTCTCGGCTTATCCTTCTTCTTGAATGGAGATGATTCAATGTTTTCTGCTCTAATTTTCCTTATGCCTCTATATTACATCTTTCTAGAATATTTTTCAAGATCTTGATAGATGAAGGGTCATTTAATAGTTTAACACAAGATTGCAGAAAAGTTCTTATGTTAATTACTTTCTCTAGTGGTTGTGCTTCACTGGTATGGTCCATTGATGAAGGCATCTCGTACATAGGATAATTTTGATTTTGTTGTGTAGCTTATGTAGATTCCATATATTGCTTGAGAAAATCTTGTCTTGCCTCCTTGAATGTTTCCTTTTCTTTTCGCACATCAAACTACTTCTGTGTTTCAGTATTTTTCTTCACCCATTGGTGTTGTGTTGGGTATTGTCTTACTGTGTCAGTTCCTGTCTTAGCTCCTCCTTGCATGACTATGTTGATGTTTCTTCCATCATCCTTAGATTCTACAGAAATCCACTGGACATTTTCGATGTTCTGGTTCCTCTTTTATTGAATCTTTCCTAAAAGTGTTGGACATTCTTCAATGTCATGGTCTTATACGCGATAGTACATATGTGTTGTTGGAGGAAGTGTACATCCTCTTGCTTAATGTCCTGGTTGTTGGTAATTTTGACACACTACGAGACCTATGCCTCTTCCAAATCATCCTCGATCTACTCCACCTCCTTTGTATCCAGCTGGATCCCCTTGAGATGTGTTGTACTGAGGTACCTAATTATACTCCGCAGGTTTATACTGTGGTTACACGTTGTATTGACGTTGTGTAGTGTTATATTGTTGTTCCGCATTGTTATATGGTGGTGGTACCTGGTTGAACTGAGGTGCATCTTGCCCTGTCATCATTTATGCTTACACCCTATACATGTATGAATTTATTTCTTTCATCAACTACATTTTCCTACAAACTTTATCATCATGGCCCACTCACTTGCAAAAATTGTAGTATGAACTCTTGGGTACTGTTTGATTCTTCTACATCGTTGGACAATGATATGGATCATGCCCATGCATTTTACAAATCTCGCACCATGGTCCTCCTATTGGCAAAGGGTTTGGTACTCTTGTTTCCATGTACTGCATGAAAGTTGGACATTCATTCTTATGGTGTCTTTATGTCCTGGATGTGGTACACCAAATAACTTCTCTTTTCTCTTTCTCCTTGTTCTGGTTAAGTTGAAATGTGAGGTTCTTCATATCCTCCTCTGGCTCCTCTATTATTGGATCTATATTTTGATATTTGTTCTCTTCCAGCTATAAGGCTTCCTACAGAGCCTCTACCTGAGTTTGGAACTTCTGATGTCTTAAAGGGTATTTCAAATGTGGTAATAGTGAGTTCACAAATAAGTGCCTGTGTTGCATGTCAATCATTACATACTTCAACGTACCCTTGAGACACTTAAACTTCTGATCAATCTCCCAAACAAACTCACCTGGTTTCTTCCTAATTCTGATCATCTCATTCATGTACTAATCTTCTGAGCTAGACTTCTTAAATTCATTTATTAGTAGATTCTTCACATCTTCAATAGTTCTTGCCACTCTTGGTCGATTGTTTACAACTATGCTCATGTACCAATCTAGTGCGCGGTCTATTAGCGTGATGGCTAACTGCGCAAGTTTTGTATCCTCATCTATGATCTGTTTTACTTCCCATATCTTCTCACATATGAATAGATGCTTTTCAAGGTCCTCTGATGCCTCTCCCCAAAATTCTGGTAACCTAATCGTGGGATCATCTATTATCATATTGAACTGTGTTGAACTACTACCTCCGCGCGGTGTAGATATTTGAATGCTACTTCCTCAAATGGCTCCTCCAGTTGTTTTTCCTTGTTTGGATGTGTTTCATACTATGTTTCTTCCACTAAAATTCAGTTGTCTAAATGGTGGTGTTCTTTCTGGTGTACTAGTCGCACATGGAGTTATGGGTTCCACACTAACATTGATATGGATTGGAGTTCTGCATTATGTTCTTTCCCTTGGACCATCTTTCTTCCTTTCATATGTTGCACGTAGGATTTCCTCAATCTTCTCCACAACCCAAAGATCTTCTACTTCTTCCTCATCACTTGCCAAGCCCTCTCTATCAGCTATGGCTTTCTTCTTGTTATTCATTTTATATTGGTAGGGTGCTCCATTGTGCAGCTTTCCAGTTGTTTCCATTATATGCTCTATTTGATATTCCTCCATCATGATTGGATCCATGGACTCCTCCTTCTTTCCCTTATCCATCTCTTCCTCCATTTCTCCACCTCCTGTCAGTGCTTCCCCCCTTCCCCTATGCATGTAAGAGAATTTTAGTTGTTTGATTCCATAGTCATCACATCGTTGTTATACAATAAAATATTGATTGAAGTGTACATCGATCTGATATAACTACCTCCGGGTCCTTTTAGAAACTCTTGTTTTGTTGCAATGAAATAATTCACGGTATCTACTGCAAATTCGATGATAAATCCTGCCACAATACTGTCTAACCAGAAATATATTGCACGCACAAATTTTTTGTTAACTTGTTTTAACTACGTGATCTCCACAGGATTCCACTCTAGTTGTATGATTCGATTTGTAGGGTGGTTGTATTTTAAACTCAATAGCCACTCCTGCAAAAAATGCGGAAAATCACAGAAAAATACCTCATGCAAAACGCTAAACACATATTTATCCAGATATTTGTGCAGTGTTATCTTAGGGTTTTTGTTATCCTTTTGCACAAATTCAAGTTCTTTTGTTTTCAACCATCTTTCGATCTTCACCTTCGTTGGATTCCATGGCCTAAACATTCCTTTTTATACCTTCATTCTCTGCATGGTTCTTCTACGGATCCCATCTACTCAATCCCATGCAGTTCTAGCCGACAACATAACCATTTGTTGGTTATCTCTCCCTCTATCTACTTCTTGGGCTGAGCTAGGTTCAAATTTGAACATGTTTCCAACAAAAACCTCTAAAACTATTGACCCTCCTGGTAAACTAGAAGGCAACACAGTGCACAAAATCTACTGTGCGGTCTCACCCGAGATAGTTCTATGGGTGACTGCAAAGCTCAAGTGCTTACAATGTAGGAAGGAGTGGGGATGTAGGATTATATTTGATCTTCTTCAGGCCTTAAACTGATTATTCCTTCTATTATTCCAAAGATTCATTCATCTTTTAATCCATGCATGCATCCTAACATATTTATCTTATCCATTCATTTATTCATCTATAAACTAATCATTGACATAAGAAAACATGCAATAAACAACACCCATAACATAGGTTTTACCGTGGTTCACCCCCTTCTGGGCTACCTCCACAAAGATTTGGTTTCTCTACTCTTTTATTAGGTTTTGCTGCAAAATATGGCATTGCACACACTACATCTCTAATCATATAATCATGAAAAGGTTCAACAACCTCTGTGAGGTGGACTAGATCACACTAGGCTCCTCAACCTGATATCTAACCCTCAAAATCTGGCCTACTTGTCTCTTCTACAACTCAACATCTTTTTCAATAGTAGCTCAGCTACAATCATTGAATCACAGAATTAGAACCATTATTCAGCAACCATGAGCTAGACCTATTAGGTTCTTATTTATACTAATTTACAAGCTTATTAGCCGTTACAATCTCTACCAAACCCTAACCCTAGCATGGTTAGGTTTCCCTACCTGCGCGTCTTGCATGCTTTTCTCCTTTGCATGCTACTTTTCCTCGCATGACTACTTTTCCTTCCAACTGTTCTTCTCGAAAATTAAGATTTACCTTCCAAAAATAGGCCTTTCCTCAAAATAGGCCTGCGCCCAACAACATTTGATCCGGATTTATGTAGGAACACAATGAAATACATAAATACACATAAACACAGAGATGCAGTGGAAATAAGACTTCATTTCATTAATAACAAATGACTGAACTATGCTTACAGACAGAATAGAAATAAACTAGCTAGGGCGCTGGTAGCTTATCTCTGAGAAGAGATGTGGTAGCTACTGGCCTCTGAACTGCATTACAATGAGGCTCAAAGGCCTATTATTATTGAGAAACCATGGAAAACCCTAAACATCCAAAGACCTAACCCTAGGAGATGAAACACCAAGACTATGGGCCCCGTTTGGGTAAGTTGGTACATCAACTTCCCAGGGACGTAACTTTGGCATACGATCTCCATTTGACGCGTTCCATACCTCGTTAGAAAGATCTATCCGAGGAATACAAATTTTGGGTGAGGAACATTGATCTCCAATGCTTGCTACTCCCTGTTTTCCCAAAAAAACATCGTTTAAGGCCTCAAAATGGCTCCGGAAGTTTAGCACCCGAAAAACTACTAAAAATAGTAAACTGTGTGGAAACTAAAAAAAATGAAAGAAGCAATGGTGGGGGTCCAAGTGGAATAGGTGGGTGACCACAAATATCCACCTGGATCATTCCTCCCCCCTTACGAAGTAATGGTCCCCATTGCGTTGAGTTCCTCCATGAGATGAGGAAACTTCTGCTGAACTTGGTCCCTGGTGGGCCACTTGCCTTGGTGAAGGAGTTGGCCTACTTTGACAACTCGATATAGTGGTGTCTTTTTTTTTCGTGTGTGCTTGATCTGTGTATCCATGATCTGATCAGTTCTGGCTTGTTCCATGCAATATGGATTTAAATCTGTTGGTGTGAGTTGCTCTGCCATGTCGGATGTGTCTAGTAGAGGTGGAAAGTAGGGCCGAAGGCGGTCCACATTGAACACTGGGTACAGACCAATGAATGGTGGAATGTTGAGCTCAAAGGCATTGTCCCCTATAGCCTTGGTGAGGGTGTACGACCCGTATCAGAGAAGACGAAGCTTTCGGTGGGGTCCAACGAGGCGCTCCTTTTGCAAATGAAACCACACTTTGTTTCCCACCTGGAAGTTGTGTGGCACCCGATGTTGATCATGTCACTGCTTGTACTTAGAATTGGCTTTGTCCAAGATGTCATGAACCTATTGGAGGATGTGTTAAATTTGCTCAATGAAGTTGTTTGCCTTGTCAGCCTCAGACTGGACATGAGATGAATCTTCCCGAGTAGCCACAAATGGCATGGCTATGTCAATGGGACATAGTGTCTGGAATCCTTAGCCCACTTGAAAGGGGTTTTGGTTGGTTGAGCTATGGAGAGACCGGTTGTAGCTGTGTTGTACATAGGGGAGGCTCTCATCCCATGTGCGTGGATGTTTTGAATTGTACATGCGCAGAATGTGTACAATCATTTGGTTGATGAACTCTGTCTGGCCATCAGTTTGCAGATGGAAAGCTATGGACTTGGTGATCTTGGTGTCCAGCATCAACCAGAGGCTGGACCAAAATGTACTGAGGAACCTGCTATCCCGATCTGAGATGATAGACTGTGGGATCCCAAAGTGTACCCACACTCGTTCAAACAAGAATTTAGTAGTGGATTCTACTGTGATATTCTTCTTATAGGCCATCATAATGGACATCTTCGAGAATCGTTCGACGACCACAAAAACACGGTCATTGCCATGCTTAGTAGAAGGAAGTCTCGACATATAATCCATAGAGATGGATTCCCAAGGTCGACTAGGGGTAGGAAGCGGAGTATAGAGGCCTTACTTCTTGATGGTCGGTTTGGAAATGGCGCAAGCAGTGCAAGACTTGATGTACTTCCCGACATCCTGTCGAAGGTTCGGCCAATAGAAATACTTTTGCAATACTTCCACGGTTTTCTCGACCCCGAAATGCCCAACGACCTGACTGTAGTTCACCTCCCAAATCATCTTGGCACGCTCGCTTGAAGGAACACAAAGGTGTCCTAGGTGACAAAGCAGGGAATCTTGGAGGTGAAAATTAGGAACTTGCTTACCCTCTAAGAGTGTATTGTATGTGTGGATGAATTATGGATGACTTGTGTAGAGAAGCGGCCAATCAATAGCCTCGTTCCCACAAGAGTTGAGCACAGTGGTTAGCGCCACGATGGGTGGTCGACTAAGGCAATCTGCAACATTATTGGTGCTGCCTTTCTTATGCTTAATGTTCAAATGAAACTGTTACAGGTATGTGGACCACTTCTGGTGGCGATCGTTCTGCAACTTCCCTTGTGTTTGTATGAACTGTAGAGGTCGGTGGTCTATGTGGATGACCGTTTCCTTTCCCAAATGTAATGCTTCCATTGCCGACAAGCCTGCACAATGGAATACATTTCTTTGTCATAAGTGGGATACTTTCGGACTGTGTCGGAAAGTGT
>SNQJ01S0018273.1:134265-160832 GCA_010110895.2 Picea sitchensis
GGTACACAACTTGTGTTGTCGCAGTGTTTGGAGGACCTGTCAGATGTGGTGGAGGTGCTCTTCCCAAGTCTGGTTGAAGATCAGAATGTCATCCAAGTACACCACTACAAATGAGTTGGTGAATAGTTGCAGGATGTCATCCATTAGCCTCATGAAGGTTGCAAGGGAATTCGTCAACCCGAAAGGCATGACCAACCATTCAAAAAGGCCCTCCTTGGATTTGAAGGCAGTGTTCCACACATCAGAGGGTTCGATTGGTACCTGGTAATACCCAGACTCCAAGTCGATCTTGCTGAAATATTTCTCCCCCTTGAGTTGGTCCAAAAGGTCATCAATCCATGGGATCGGGTACCTATTTTGGACATGCACCCCCCGCTCATCAATAATGTATCCCAGATACTGAACCTAGGTCATGCCAAAAGTGCATTTCTCCAAATTGGCACACAACTTGTGTTGTCTCAATGTTTGGAGGACCTGTCAGATGTGGTGGAGGTTCTCTTCCTAAGTCTGGCTGAAGATCAGAATGTCATCCAAGTACACCACTACAAATGAGTTGGTGAATAGATGCAGGATGTCATCCATTAGCCTCATGAAGGTTGCAGGGGCATTCTTCAACCCGAAAGGCATGACCAACCATTTGAAAAGGCCCTCCTTGGATTTGAAGGCAGTCTTCCACACATTAGAGGGTTTGATTGGTACCTGGTAATACCCAAACTTCAAGTCGATCTTGCTGAAATATTTCTCCCCCTTGAGTTGGTCCAGAAGGTCATCAATCTGTGGGATCGGGTACCTATTCCAGATAGTGATCTTGTTCAATGCCCGATAGTCAATGCAGAGTCTCCAAGTCCCATCCTACTTCTTCACCAACACAATCGGGCTCCCACAGGGCGATGAACTCGGCCGAATGTGACCTTTCTGCAACATCTTCTGAATCTGCCTCTTGATTTCGTCATTCTCTAGAACAAAGCGTCAATAGATGGGTCCATTGGGCAGTGTCACACATGGGGTCAGATTGATGGGGTGCTTCACCTGGCAGTGTAGAGGCACCCCTGCGGGGGAGGTGAAGATGTCCTCGTACTCCTCCACGACCTTATCCATCTTTTGTTTTCGTGCAGTGGGGCCCTATCTGGAGGTTATGGCCACAATATTCCTCTTTCCCTGAGGGTGGATCATCAGGAAAAAAAAATTCCTTGTTTTGGAAATGAGCTTACTGCATTGTTTTTCAATAACCAAAGAGATGGTGGTAGGCGGTGCTATCTCCAGTATCATGTACAACTTATTGCCCAAAGTCATAATAACAGTACAAGGCCTGAAATCATACACAACATGTCGCTTCCACAAGTACGGTTGGCCTAATAATACATCAGAAACATCAAGAGGAGCAATGTCTCATAATACCTCATCTGTGAAGGGCTTGATGCTGTAGGGAAGGCAACATTGTTGGTTGACATAGAGGTCTCATCCTTGGTGCAACCACCCGATGGTGTATGGTTGTGGGTGTGCGGTGGTCGGTAAGCCCAGTTGCTTCACGACCTCTACTGAGATGAGGGTCTTCTGGCTCCCGTTTTTGACAATGAACTGCAACGAGGAACCCTTTACCCACATCTTGAAATGGAAGAGACACTCCACCTCCTCTGGATCTTCTAGCTCATCCTGCTGGATCTTCATGGTGGAAATGGTGGCATTGGGATCCACATCGATAATCTGCTTCCCCCTGTCATTCCCCTTGTCTGGTTTTGATTTAGAGTCAAAGCATGCATCCAATTCAAAAGCCTTCAACTTGGCTACCAGTGACTACTTGGCCTGGCACTCACTTGTGTTGTGAGTGGAGCTCTTATGGAACTCACACCACTTCCCTGTGTCCTTTTTTGGCTCCGTGGTGTTGTTCTTTGCTTGTGTCTTTGGCGGGTTGTCCTGGGCCGCCCTGCCTTAGCTTGGTCCTTTGTTCTGTAGTTTGGGGGTACCTTTCCCTTGCTTCTGATTCGTAGACCCAAAGTATCGTTTCTTCTATTTGAACTTCTACTCAATATCGACAGCATATCGGTATGCCACACCAAGCGAGGAGATGTCAAGGAACTCCATTTCCTCCTGAATGTATCTTTGTAGACAACTGTGGTACTTTAACACCAAATGTTTCTTTGAATCTTTGATACCCAACATTGTGCGTAGGGTATGAAACAGATTCGTCATCTCATGCACATCTTGTTCCCTTTGCTGCCGCAACGTAGTCCATTGTATGTATTTGTCCTCATAGCTCCCCATGGGATAATATTGTTCCTTGATGGAGTCTCAAAAATAATTCCAAGTGGGTGTGGTCGAGAACAGAGAGGGTTCCCCCTCGCCCTGTTGCTCCGAGTAGGTTTCCCACCAGTCCTTGACATGGGGGGCAACTTTGAGTAGTGTGAAAATAATCCTTTCTTGGTCGGAAAAGTGATGAACCGAGAAATATCCTTCTAACAGATTCAACCATCTATCTACGACATCTACTTCTATTTGTCCCTCAAATATGGGAATTTCAAAGTTTACTTGTACCTTAAAAGAAGTGGTGCCTTCAGAGTGGTTGTTGGATGTCGATGCGTCGCCAGTGGGAATCCGTTGAAGAATCTGGGCAAAGTTGTCCATCATCGCGTTCCTTTGTTTATTGAGGGCCTCCTCGAGCAACATTTTGATAGGATCTCCTGCTCCCTCATCTTTCTTTTCTTCCCCCATGGGCGGTCGTCGGGGTTTGCAAGGATGATCTTGTAAAGGTTCAACCAGATCGAGCCCCAACTCCTTATACCCCCACCTCGTTGGGGACATGCAAAGAAGGATCGAGAACGAGCAGACCGCTCTGATACCACTGATCTGGATTTATGTAGGAACACAATGAAATACAGAAATACACATAAACGTAGAGATGCAGTGGAAATAAGACTTCATTTCATTAATAACAAATAACTGAAATATGCTTACAGACAGAATGGAAATAAACTAGCTAGGGCACTGGTAGCTTATCTCTTAGAAGAGATGTGATGGCTACTAGCCTCTGAACTATGTTACAATGAGGCTCGAAGGCCTATTATTATTGAGAAACCATGGAAAACCCTAATCATCCAAAGACCTAACCCTAGGAGATGAAACACCAAGACTATGGGCCCCGTTTGGGTAAGTTGGTACATCAACTTCCCAGGGACGTAACTTTGGCATACGATCTTCGTTTGACGCGTTACATACCTCGTTAGAAATATCTATCCGAGGAATACAACTTTTGGGTGAGAAATATGATCTACAATCTATGTTGCTCCCCGTTTTCCCCAAAAAATGTCGTTTAAGGCCTCAAAATGGTTCCGGAAGTTCAGGACCCGAAAAATTGCTAAAAATAGTAAACTGTGCGGAAACCGAAAAACTGAAAGAAGCAATGGTGGGGGTCCAAGTGGAATAGGTGGGTGGCCACCAATATCCACCTGGATAAACATTGATGACATATTGTTGATCATAAACATCATCGATGTAATAAAAGAGGTGAAGAAGCAATTATCCTCCAAGTTCGACATGAAGGATATCGGTGTAGAAAACTCCATTTTGGGAATGGAGATCAAGAGAGATCAAGCAGTTAGAAAGCTTTGGTTGAATAAGAGAAAATATATTGAAACGGTCTTGAAGTGTTTTAATATGCATGATTGTAAATTAGTCAAGGTGCCAATTAATGTGGGAGAAAAGCTAATTTTTGAACAGTGTCCAAAGACACAAAAATAAATAGAGGACATGGCACATGTTTCCTATGAAAGTGTTTTTGATAGTTTGATGTATGAAATGGTCTGTACTCGACCAAATTTTGCTCATGCAGTGGGAGTTTTGAGAAGATACATGTTGACACCTGGGAAAGAGAATTGGACGACTGTCAAGAGAGTTTTCAGGTATTTGTGTGGCACAAAATACTATGCTATATGCTACCAAGGGAAACCTGAAAATGACAATGAAGTATAAATACATGGCTTTGTCGACACTGACTGGTCTAGAGATATGGATTGATGAAGGTCAACTAGTGGATATGTGTTCAAGATGTTCGGTGGGGAAATTAGATGGATGAGTAAGAAATAGGAGGGAGGTCATAGCCTTGTTGAAAACAAAAGATGAATACATGACAATTTCTCATGGAAACAAAAAAACAATATGGCTACATCGACTTTGTTCAGGGATCGTGTTTGAGTAAAGAGATATGAAGATAAATTGCGATAATCAAAGTGAAATATTCCTAGAAAAGAACCCAACATACCATGCCAAGATGAAGCATATTGATGTACAATACCATTTCTTGAGAGTCAAGGTGGAAAACAAGAAGGTGTTACTAGAAAAGGTAGAGACTTTAGAAAACATAACAAACTATTTGATCAAATCTGCGAATGTTGTAAAGTTCTCTTGGTGTAGAGAAGAAATGGACATTTCTGTCGTGGGTCTGTAAACATATGTTCATGTTCTCTAGTATCAATGAAGAAGACAACAAGTGAGCGAATGTTGGGTTGTTATATTCTTTGTAGTGAAAAAAAACTCATCTGACTATCTAGTCGAGCTAGATTGACAAGGAGGTAAGTCGACTAACGAGTTAAGTTGATTCAATGGTTAAGTTGAAGGTCGAAGCAATAGACTGGGTAAGTTCAATCGAAGTGATCAACGAACAAGTTGAAAGGTCAACGAACAAGAGATCGAGTGTAAATTGAATGAAGACCAATTGGATTTCGACTAGTAAACTAATCAAAGTCAACTATAACTGAATCCCATGATTCATGGGATTTGCAACCAATTGTCTGCGTGAATCTGTAACCTTTTTTGGACACCATGATTTAGGGTTTTTCACATTGTAAAGCCTATAACCAAGGCGCATTATAATACTGTAAAATATAATATTCATGTTAGGGTTGTTGGTCGTGTAGATGTAAGTGGAATTGGCTACAGGGTTGTTCTTGTGTAAAGCAAGAGAGTATGATGACAATTGTGTCTTAGGTGTATACCAAGTTTAGTCATGTAGCTCTTTATTTTGAAGGAATAAGACAACAAGAGAGAAAGACACTCAAGGAATCTTGGTTTTTTGATTGGATTTCCAGGGTAAAATATTTGTGTACTCTGTTTGTCATTCATTTTCTTCTTTAAATATGTCTTCTTTTTCTTGGTTGGTTTAGTGTGGATATTTATTTCCTAAGAATAAGGCCTCATTGTCGGGACCAAACTTTTTTTTTTATGTCTAGTCCCTACGTTTCACTTAAGGGGGGTGTTAGTGTTATGTTAGTTTTTTTTTCCAATTTTCCAATATAGCCAACTATTGTTAGTTGTAAGATTACATAGGCATCTCTAACTACACAATTGTGACATCTATATTTTGGTAATGTTGGGCCTCTTCCATTATTATATAGGCATAGTCTAAATATTCTACATTTTCTCCCCTTTCCGGTGATATTTTGAGTTTAATTTTGTCCAAAATCCTACGAGAATTTGTTGGATTTGCAGATTTGAGTGGTTGATTCTGTATAATCGGAATGCCCAAGGATTTTTCAGCACGATGAATCCATTTCTAGATTCAAAAATTCAATTTTAGCAATAGAAATTTGTGATTTCATATAGATTTATGTGGTCAGATTCTAACAAAAGGGGAAAAGGTAGAACCGTTAGACAACCCCTTATTATATTTATATATAGCAAACATCCTCTTATATTGAATATAACAAATAACAAATAACAAATAATACATATAAAGATCTCTTTTTTCTATGGTTATTTTGTTCTATGGAACCTAGGCTAATTTAAGATTCGCCCTGGATTTCTACACTATAATCATGGACGTGGGAAAATGACTAACAATGAACTAATGAAATCATTTTCAAGATTAATAATTTGTAAATAAAGATGAAGAAAATAGAAAAAGTTAAACAATATTGAAGTCAAACAATTTATATGACTAATAATTTGCTAAAGTCATTTTCTTTGTAGACACCACAACCAAGAAAGTATTGTAGGTGACTATTTTCTTTTAATAATGACGAGTCAACAAATATTACCAACCATGTAAGAAAAAAGGAAAATGGTCCAAAAACATCTTGTAAAAGTAAAAGTCTTTTTCTTTTGTAAATACCACAACCAAGAAAGTATTGAAGGTGACTATTTTCTTTTAATAATGATGAGTCAACAAATATTACCAATAATGTAAGAAAAAAGGAAAATGGTCCAAAAACATCTTGTAAAAGTACCAAGAAAGTATTGTAGGTGACTATTTTCTTTTAATAATGACGAGTTAACAAATATTACCAACAATGTAAGAAAAAAAGGAAAATGGTCCAAAAACATCTTGTAAAAGTACCAAGAAAGTATTGTAGGTGACTATTTTCTTTTAATAATGATGAGTCAACAAATATTACCAACAATGTAAGAAAAAAGGAAAATGGTCCAAAAACATCTTGTAAAAGTAAAAGTCTTTTCCTTTGTAGACACGGTAACCAAGAAAGTATTATGTGACTATTTTCTTTTAATAATAATGAGTCAACAAATATTGCCAACAAGTCATAGTTGTACTTTTTAACAATTTGATCACTAAATTATAATAATTTTTTTAAAAACAAAAGTATTTTCTTTTATAGAATGTCATAAAAATATACAATTTCCTTTTAATTATAATAAATTAACAAATATTCTCAACTATAATAAAAAAAAATTATGTAAGCAAGAAGTATATATTATATTTAGTGCCTGCTAGAGCTGAAAAGAGTTGCCAAAATACAGTAAGATACTGGCTGTAATTGTTGGACTACCCCAACAGAGGGGAAACCAGTCCAGCCAGCCCCCAATTCACAAGTCTGAAAAAGTTGTTGGTTCAGAAAACACACAAAGACCATACTATCTGCTTCTAGACTAGGAGCCTAATGGAACTAGATGTTCAGCAAAAAGAAATCTAAACACCTGTCTAATATCCAATCCACGTGGCACGAAGATCCTCTATCCACGATTCCGTCTCGAAGTTGGTCGGTTGGTCATCCCGACGTTGTTCCTTTCGCTCCACATGCTCCTCGTCCTCAACTGGGCCGCTACGTTCCACATCCTTCTACCTTTCCGCTGCTTGTCGCCGCATGCTATCCATCTCAATGTTAGGGGCCTCCCCCGGAGAAGAGCCAGCTGGGTCCGAGGAGAGCTCTGATTGCATAGTTGAAAGGATATGAAGAAAGGTGGCGACATTGTCTTCTGTGGCCTGCAGTTGAAACTTGAGGTCCGCTATCTCCCTCCTTAGCTCAAAGACTAAATCATACAGAATGCCCAATCGTTCTTTGAAGTTCTCACTGTCGAGGTGGCCCGCAGGGTAGAGACGCGCTCGCTTGGACTCTCCAAAAGCCGTTGGTTCACTCCTCCAGGTGCTCGAGGATCTGGGGAAGGACATTGTCGCTATGAAATGCATCCGAGGGTCCTGAGGAGAGTGTGGAGTCGAGGTCGACCCTCGCGGGATGGTAGCCATGGAGTGTAAAAGCGAAGATTGCGGAGGTGGCGGGGTTATCGCAGAGCGAAAGTGCAAGGATTGCAGAGGTGGCGGGGTGGCAGCTGGGGACATGCTTTGAGGGAGGGAGGAAGAACAGGTCGTCGGGGAGGCTGAAGGCGAGACCGGGGGTCTGCGAGGCTTCCAGGGTGAGCCCCACTTCAGCTTTCCTCTTAGCCTTTCTTTCATGTGTGCAGGTGAGCAGGGCGGGACAGGGTTGGATCGGTGTTGCAGATAGACGATGAAGATAGCCTCTGAGCAAGCCTGGTGTTGTTTGCGTCGTGAAGGGGAGAGCCCTTCCGAGCGCTTACAAGGTGTAATGCCAAAACTGAGGACCCAAGCCATTATACAAGTTGCGTGGGAGCAGAGGGTGGCTTAAATGCCCCTTACTTCGACCATTATGCGGCATATAAATGCCATTACTCTCCCGGGACGACATGGTACTGCAGCACGGGCCCGTCATGTGGCTCCGTGCTGCGGCATGTTGTGTTCGTTCCCATCAATCGCCATGGGGAAACCACTAACACCCCATCCGGGGAAGCATCTACTAATCCAGCTTTTCGAATGCATTGCTGGAGAATAGGATGCTCAGGGTTCTGGGCCGAGTAGCAGCGGAGGTCTGGTTCTCTCCACTCAATGCCCACATTAGCCAATTCGTCCGCGATCTGGTTCGCCTTCCTTCTGATGTGTGTGGGGATGATCACCCGTTGGGAGTGAAACAGTCCAACAATGATCTGCAGACCATGAGTGAGTCTCCAGCTTGGCGAGATGTTCTCTGGGTTGACCCCGTGTAGGATTCTTCACAGCAGGCCAATGATTACCTGAGAATCCCCCTCAACGATGAGCTTTGTATAATTGTTCTGTGAGGCCATTTGCAAACCTTTAATGAGTCCCCAGAGTTCTGCTGCGTTATTTGTGGAATGCCCGAGGGGGCCTGCTCCTATGGCTAAAATATGTCCAAGATGATTTCGAAAGACAACTCCATAACCTGCATCCCCCAGATTGCCCTTAGAGGCTCCGTCAAAGTTGAGTTTGAGAAAATCTTTTGGGGGAGGAGACCAATGGGAAGGGCTAATCACGGGGGAATTGGAAGGGGGGGAGGAGGTTGTCTAAGAGGGGGGAAGAGGAGTCTAATGCCGAAGGATAGGGAGCTCGGCAGGTGAGCAAGCAAAGTCTGCATCCGACCAAGGTCTAAGGCAGAGGGTTTCCAGAAGATTGCGTTGGCAGAGAGCCTAACAAAGATTCCAGGGATGAGCCTTATCTCTGAAGATTTTGCTGTTTCTTTCTTTCCAAATGTGCCAAAGGACAAAGCCAGGTAAGAGCTGCCATACCTTGTTGAGATAGGGAGAGCCAAAAGCCTGATCCCTCCAGTTGAGGAGGGTCTCTATGACACTGTCTCTGAGATGGTCCGAGGTACGCATGCTTATCGCTACTTGATCCCAGACTTGCGCTGTGTAAGGGCAAGTGTTGAGGAGGTGATTCAAAGTTTCCTCCGCCTTTCCACAAAGAGTGCAAATAGAAGGTCCAGTAAATCCCCGCTTCAGGAGATTATCCCAGGTGAGAATGCTTGAGTGTGAGACTAGCCAGAGAAAAAGGGTGATTTTCGACGAGTGCTTCAGATTCCAAATCTTCTCCCAAATCTTCGTATCTAAGGTTTGGTCTGCCTTGGTTGTGAGTTGATAGGCTTCCTGTGTGTTGTAGGAGCCCTGTGGCCTGTATCCCCATCTGAGAATGTCTTCACCATTTTGTATGGGAATTTTCCTCTTGTTCAAAGCTTCATGAAGAGTGGTCAGGTCTATCTGCGGAGCCAAGTTGATTCGCCCTCGATCCAGATACCAACAGCGCCAAGTGTCCTCTACGTGGTCGTTCTGCCAGTAATCCACTACCTTTGTTAGGCCCATACCTGTAGCTTGGGCGCATATGTCGCGGGACCACTCCTCAGTGTTTAAGGCGGGCCATTGTTTCTAGGAATCTTGCCAGAACAGAGTCGTTTCTCCATTGCCTATCTCCCAGAAAGCATGCTGCATTATTATCTGCCTATTCTGCTTGGCTGCTGTCCATATCAAGGAGCCCGTGTTATCCCCATTCCAGCGAATCAGGTTATTCTCTGCCGTATTAGGGGCATATTTCTTCCGCCACAACTTGGCCCAAAGATCTATGGGATTTTTGAGCCAACGCCACCATATTTTTGCACTGAGGACCATGTTCATTGTGGACGGATCTCTTATTCCCAGGCCTCCCTGATCCTTAGGCTTGCAGATCTTATCCCAGCTAACTAAAGCGATCTTTTTGTCTTTGTTGAGGCCATGCCAGAGGAAATTTCTTTGCAGACTTTTGATGGTGTTGAGGACAGATCTGGGGGCAGCTAAAACAAAGAAGGCATAAATCGGGAGGGCTTGAAGGACAGCTTTGAGCAGAATGAGGCGGCTTGGCAGATTTAGAGCTCTAAAGGTCCAGGAAGATAGCCTCTTGGAGAAGGAAGAAAGGAGGTTCTCCCAGGAGGAGTTTTTGTGAGCATTGTCAATTAAGGGTAAGCCTAAATATTTGGACGGAAGGGAGCTTCTGTTGAAACCCAGGATCTCCGAGATGTGACGCTGGATCGGGGGGGGGTATTGAAAAAGAAAATTTGTGACTTGTCCTTGTTGCATTCTAGACCTGAGGCAGCGGAGAAGATTTGAAGAATCTCCTTGAGAGAGTTGGCTTCCCTAGAAGTCGGGCATCCCATCAGGAGGGTGTCATCCACGAACTGATTGTGAGAAATGGGCGGGGATAAGCCATGCAGGGGTAGACCGGTTAAAAGTTTGTTTTCCAGAGCCGCGTGAATGGATCTGCTAAGTCCTTCCGCCATGATGATGAAAAGGAAAGGGGATAGGTGGTCTCCTTGTCTAATACCTCTTGTGGGGGAGAAGGGCTTCGAGGGAACCCCATTGATGAGCAATGAAAAGAAGGCTGAGGAGGTGAGATTTAAGATCCAAGTAACCCAGTTTTGATCGAAGCCAAACGCTATTAGCATTGCTTTCATATATTCCCAGCTGAGTTTGTCAAAGGCTTTTGATATGTCCAACTTTAAAAGCATCCCTGGGGTTTTTGTTTTTTGCAAGGAGTGAATTACCTCATGTGCCAAGATAATGCTGTCCAAGATTTGCCTGCCTTCAACATATCCCGACTGCTCTGGGGATATGATTGTTGGTAGGATTGGCTTGAGTCTGCAGGCGATGACTTTTGTGAGGAGTTTGTATATAACGTTGCAGAGGGCTATAGGCCTGTATTGCTTTGATCTGTTCGCTTGCCCTTCTTTGGGGATAAGGGCAAGGAAGGTTGCATTAAAAGCCCATAAGACTTCTCCTGTAATCCTTGAATCTTCCAGGATTTCCCAAACCTCTGTTCTAATCATCGGCCAGCAGTAGTGGAAGAAATCGCTAGTGAAGCCATCTGGGCCCGGAGCCTTGCATTTGGGGGTATCTTGTAGCGCCTGGTCTACTTCTTCAATGGTAAAGGGCCTTAGGAGAGATTCATTTTGTTCCTGAGTCACAAGGGTAGGTACGTGTCTTGTGCTCTGATTGATGGCTTCACTGCGGTCTGGAATGGGTTCCGTGAGAAGGTCTTGGAAGTAGTCAACCAGATGATTTTCCAGGTCAGCGTGGGAGTGAAGAGTCTCCCCCTCCTCCGTAATAAGATGCGTGATCTTATTGGATTGTTTTCTCTGGATAGTAGCTCTGTGGAAGAATTTGGTGTTGCGTTCCCCCTCCTTGAGCCATTGTATTTGTGACTTCTGTTTCCACAGTATCTCCTCCTGCTTTTTCCTTTCTACTAGCTGTTGGTTCACTTTGAGTTCCAGATCTCTAAGCTCCTCTGTGAATCCTTGCTCTCTTATTCTACATTGTAGCTCGTCCATTTGCTCCGTGAGCTGTTTTTTTTATTCAAAGATGCTGTCGAAAGTGTGTCTGTTCCAGAATTTCAGCTTTTGCTTGAGATTTTTCAACTTCTGTTGGAACCTATACATCTTAGATCCGTTGGGAATTTCCTCCTCCTTCCACCAGCCTTGAATATTTGCTTGGAAGTCTGGATGGTCTAACCAAAATTGTTCGAATCGGAAAGGTTTCTTTCCCGGAGTGGCTGGGACATCCAACCATAATTGGATGGGCCAGTGATCCGATCCAGTGCGATTGAGGACGCTAGATTCTATGGCCATGTCGTCCATCATGAGTGGCTCTGACACCAGGAAGCGGTCGAGTTTGCATGCGATCTGGTGCAGACCCGTTCTTCTATTGGACCAGGTATGAATGCCATTTATGGCCTCTACATCAATTAGCCTGAGGTCATCTATTAAATTGTTGAAATCGCTAGAGTCTCGATCCAGTCGACGTGAGCCTCCTTTTTTTTCCTCCAGGCTTCGTATGATATTAAAGTCGCCCCCCACTATCCATCTGTGGTATTGTGTGAGGCTGGACAGGTAACTTAGGCTTCTAAGGAAGGCCTGTTTGTCTCTTGGAGTGGCCGGTCCATAGACGGTTGTTAGATGCCCTGGCTTGTCTGATCCTATGAGCCTGTAATTGGCTGTAATAGCCCATCTGGTGGTGCAAAAGTTTTCCAACAAGACAGTATTGGTATTCCAGAGGAGAGCCAGTACTCCAGCTGTTCCTGCAGCATCAATTGAGACCACTCCTCCCTGCTTCCAATAATAGGGGAGTAGTCGATTTATTTCCTCTGAGGTACATTTTGTTTCGTGCAACATTACAACATCTGGTGCTTCCTCTATAATCAGATCTCGTAGCAGTTTCTGTTTGCTACGACCGTTGAGGCCTCTGATGTTCCAAGAGATGATTTTCATGATGATTGAGGGGGGGGGGACAGAGGTGGGAAGCTATCTGAGATCAGGTGGATCTTCCCTGAGTTTACCATAAAGCTTCCAATTTCCTGTATGAGCTTATTTGTTGATTTCCTTCCTCGTTTTTTCTCATCTTTTTGTGCCTTGTTTGGGTTTTTTGTCTGACTGCTTTGGATGCCCAGTGCTTTGCTGGCTCGGGCAGAGGAGCCCGCCGAGGAGTTGAGGAACACTTTATGCACCTTCCTGAGTTGATCCCTTGGTATGGTATAGAGTTTTTGGTGTCGATAGGCATGCTCAAGGTGTTCCAAATCCACTCCCGCTAGATCTTGTTCCTCCACCTCCATTTCCTCATCTCCGTCTTCTATCTCCAGCTGCTCGGGTTGATCCCTTAGTGGCCCCGTTGAGGGAGGTTCCGACTCCTTGTTCTTTGTTGGTTGTTCAACCTCGAGACCCTTAGTTTGAAAGGCCGTGTGCTGGGGTGAAGGGTTAATGTGGGCTGGGTTTGGAGATTCCTCTGGATTATCTTGTAAAATTGCAAATTTATTGTTGGTGGAAGGGTCTTTACTTACCTGAGCTGGTTGCTTTCTGCTTCCCTGTCGTCTACGCCCTACCTGTTGCGTGAATCCCTCCTTGTCCTGGCCGTTTTTTGGTTTCCCCTCCTTGTGCGTATTGTTGAGTGGGCATTCCCTGAAGAGATGTCCATGCTCGTGGCATTTCCTGCAGCGGAAGGGTATATGTTCGTAATCAATGGTTTGAGTCCAGTCCTCATCATGATATTCCAGCATAATAGAGCCCGGGAGCGGCTTGGCTATATTCAGATAAACACAGATTCTTGCATAAGATGTGTATCGTCTCTGCTTAGTTGCTTCAGAGGACTTAACATAAATACCGATGGTGTTGCCTATGCCAGCTAGAACTTCCTCCAGCCAAAATTCCTGGGGAAGAGAGTACAGCCTGATCCAGACCGGCGCATGGGTGAAATCTTCCTTTTCAGGGCTAAACTTTTCTGTCCAGAATCTCAAGAAGAGTCCTGCCGAGTTAAAAAAATAGGGCCCTCCATCAAAGATACGGTTCCTGTCTTCGAGATTGTGGAATATGATCGTGAAGAAACCCTTCGATCCTAGTTGGAGATCATAATGATCTTTGACCTCCACCAGTACTGTATCCATTTGATTAGTTCTCTTTCCAAGGGCCATAGCCCTAGGAACTTCCCTATCAGGGCATTATCTTGCATGTATTGTTTCTGCTCCTCTATACAGGGCGAGTTGATGACATATTTTGGGGCGATTGGTGCTTGTGGAATGAACTTACCGGGGATCCAAGGAGCCGAGGCGTGTGCAGAGCTATCTTCCTTAGCCGGGTTCATATCCGTGTCCCGATCTTTGAATGTTCCTTCGACCATCGACTGCGTGCACATCTCCGGAGGCGTTTCGAAGGTCGGCCTCTTCACTCGGGTTGCCGGATTTTCATTCGTTGTTACTTGGCTGTATATGACGCCCGTCGGCGCCTCCCCCTGGCCTTGCGGGAGCCCCTGCGGGGCCATTATTTTGTGGCCGCAGTCCTCTACGGCTGTCAGAGTGTAAACCCTAGCTTCAGAACCAGTTCCTATATGATATATTCTCAACTATAATAATTATTACAACTAAATTATAATAAATTTTATAAAAGTAAAATTTTATTTTTTAATGCACTAATTTGTAATATTTCTTATACCAATTTCCTTTATTTTTCCTTTACTGCTCTGATACCAATTTGTAATATCTCTTTGTTCGTCTCTCTGCGAACAACCCCCATAGGGTAAAACTACCAAAACAAACTTTATTTTTTCTTTACAGCTTCTATGACATTCCCAACCTTAAACAACAAGCCAGGCCATGCCACCGGGCAACTTTACAATGGTTTAAGTAACGTTACCCGGCAGTCATGGGTGGCCGGGGAGGTTACAAAATGGTTTTTAATGCACTACCATCTGGGTGACGATTTTCTTTAAATAATGATAAGTCAACAAATATTGATAAATAAATGGAAAGACTATGAAAGAAGACAAATACTCTGCCATGATGTGTTTGGGCCCGGGGCCTTTTAAGGATATGGTAGCCACACTTTTGTCATGAACCAAAAACAATGAGTAGTAATGAAATGGGGAGGGCATATTTATAGCCACGTCTTTCTAGAATGATCTCAAGGTTCCAAAACAGAAAAGATCTACAATGATCTCAAGGTTCCAAAACAGAAAAGATGAAGGCCGGATATGTTTAGCGGGGACTGACGTAATCGCTGACGCACTAGTATGTACCAGGTGGGTCCATGGATTTGTTCAAGCACCCCCTCGATGCTTCTGGACCACGGCATTTCTCTCTCACTCGCTATATAACAAGCATAGCTGGCCAAGCATTCAAGCGAGCGGCACAGACATTCATTGATCCACAGATAAGTGTGGCCTGAATTTTTTTTAGTTTTACAGAGATCAGGAACATGGAGGAGGAGCAGGTGAAGGTGTTGAACTTATGGGCGAGTCCATTCGGTCTGAGGGTTTTGATTGGATTGGAAGAGAAAGGCGTCAAATACGAATACCAAGAAGAAAATCTCTCTTCCAAGAGCGAACTGTTACTGCAAATGAACCCTGTTCACAAGAAGATACCAGTCCTCATCCACAACGGCAAGCCTGTCTGCGAGTCTCTCGTCATTCTCGAATACATCGACGACGCCTGGGCCAGCTCCAATCCTTTTATGCCCTCCAATGCATATGGCCGAGCCCGTGCAAGATTCTGGGCAGACTTTGTAGACAAGAAGGTATTCATATTATTCGCATGCTCATTTTAAAGCCCTGATTACTTATTCGTTTCATCTGAGATCAGTTAATGGTGCCGACTAAATTGCTTTCGTCTGTGTAGGTTTATGATAATGGGGGTGCTCTTATTATGAAATGCAAAGGAGAAGCCCAGGAAGAGGCCAAGCGTAATATGTTGGAGTACCTGGGATTGTTGGAAGGAGCGCTTGATGAGCTTTCCGGAGGCATTAAGCCTTATTTTGGAGGAGAGCAGTTTGGGTTCATGGATATTGTGTTCATTCCATTTGCCTCTTGGTTCCTTGCCTGGGAAACAATGGCGGATTGGAAGATACCATTGGACACTCAGTTCCCAAGGCTTTATGAGTGGGTGAATGCATGTTTGGAGAGAGAGAGCGTCAAGAAAATCCTTCCGCACCCTGAGAAGGTTGCAGAGTTTGCTGTTCAAATGAGGAAGAGATTTCTCAGCTCTGACTGATTACTTGTATATATGTGTGTTATCTGGTCTGGACCGGATTACTGTGGGGTTTTTATGTGTTATATCTGGTGTGGACCGGATTATTGTGGGTTTTGTCTGTTATGATCTGAACAGTGTTTTCATGTCCCTTTGAATCCATAATTAAAGCACCATCCTTTTACTGTTGTTATATTTTCTACTGAGATCATCTTTTTGTGTATATATATGAGATGTATTCATGTCAGATTTTTGCATATTTCTGTTTTATTTTCGGTACATATGATTCTATGGATGACTAATGTGAATTTGTATTCGTATTAAATATCTCCAAAATTAATTATCATGAAATATTCAATTTTCATTTTTTTAATTCACAAATTATTGAGCAATATTAAATGGATACATATTCCAATAATTTAAAAGCTGTTACAAAGTATTCCATCTTCACTTTTTAATTTACAAATTATTGAGCTATCTTTTGTGACAAAGTATTCCATCTTTATTTTTTTTAAATTTTTCCAATAATTAATTTACATAATTGTTATGTTTTTTTAAGTGTTCCATCTTCACTTTTTTCAATTTACATAATTGTTTATGTTTTTTTTAGTATTCCATCTTCACTTTTTAATTTATTAATAGTTTTTTTTCCAATAGAAAAATCACTTAAAATTATATAATATATAATTTCTTTTACATAGTGGTATCGTTTCAAACAATACAAAAGAAAGGGACTAGCCAAATGAAAATTGACTGGAGCATATACAAAGGAGAATAAAAACTGATAAACACAATGGCCCACACCTACATACTAAACTAAAGAACACCACACCTACATACTAAACTGAAGAACATCAGTCAGCAGTCAACATAAAGTGTCAGAAAATACCACAAGACACCCTGCTTCTCCACACGCAAATCGCTCACTCATTGATCTAAGAGTTCAAGCTTCAAAGATATTGAGGTGAGTATGAGGACTCTCTATCCCTTTATCTCAGTGATAAACTAACAGCGTACCTTTTGGTTCCTTAAGCACCCTTTTTGACAGTAAGTCGACCTCTTTATTGTGATCCCTGTAAATATGCTTGTAACTTGTATTTGTTATATTACTTGCCAATTATTTAGTTTTAATTTTCCAGCCTTCGATGTTTACTGCACGGAGCTGACCCTTTTGATTAATCCAGTCAATGATAACTTTTGAATCCCCCAAGATTTGAACATTATCAATCGCCCAAAGCGAAGCCAAGGTAAGTGTCGCCCAGAAACCCATGAGCTCCGCCTTTGTGTTGGTTCCCACTCCGCAATTTAAGTAGCATTTTGTAATCCTCGAAGCATGAGACTTGAATATGCCACCTGTAGCACAACAACTTCCATTTGAAAGAGCTACACCATCAAAACATGCCAAAGTGACTCCCTCGGTTAGATTCAATTCGCAGACTCTATTTAGGATGGGTTTTATAATTGATGGCTGCCAAGAAAAGGAAGCAGTAATCTTGTGAACTACTGAGTCAAGAGAGAGGCTGAAAACTTCAAATAAAGTTTTATTCCTCTCAATCCAAATATGCCAGCAAGCAATAGCTTCCATGCTTGCAGGAGAAGAAAAATATGAAGTCCACTTATAAAAACAATGAGAAACCGAGGTGCCCTCCCACTCGAAATTTAAATGGAAGATTTTATATAACTTACACCAGACTACTTGGGTGAAGGAACAGTGAACTAATAAATGGTTTGTTGTTTCAGAGTTGGCATTGCAGAGCTTGCAGACCCCTGGACCAGCGCAACCTCGTCTCTACAACACGTCCCATGTGAGTATTTTATCAAACACTTCCATCCACACAAACATTTTGATTTTAAGTTGAATCGGCCATTTCCAGAACTTGATAGTCCACGGTTTGTCACACAATATTTAATGGAGAAATGAGAGCCTGATAGATATTTGTGGCCGTAATGGCTCCTGATGCGTCCCCGCCGGCCCACACAAGAGTGTCCTCACAATTTCTGAGAGTAATACCAGCCTCTCTCAAAGCCAATGTGAAGGAATTCCACTCGATTTCATTCTGGTCATAGAGATTCAAAGACTCGCTGGATCGCCATTGTTCTGGATAGTGAGACCCCCTGTCAGAGATGCTCGCCTGGGCTAGTTTCGTGATGTGATTTTGTTGAATTTGCAAACACAAAGAGTCACATAGTAGAGAACAATTCTCCAATCCACAAATTTTGTCCCTGCCTATGCGAATCAAGGTGCCTGAACTGGGACACCACCACAACCAATGAAGTATTATGCCAATGTTCTTGGTCATACCATTCCAGAAACTCGATGAATTTTTCTGCAGATGAGTAGGAAAACGGATCCATTCAATGAAAGGAGTATCCCCCATATACTTTCCCCAAAGTATTCTGTGCCAGATGCTATCGACGGTAAGTGCCCTCCAAAAGGTATTAGCAATTAAAGCAGAATTGAAATATACAAGGTTTATGAGCCCCCAACCACCATAGTGTTTTGGTGTAGCTAGGAGATCCCATCTGCAAAGATGGAGACGAACCTTTGCCTTTTGTCCGCTCCACAGAAAATCAAACATTAATTGTCCAATTTTTGATAGAATAGCACTATGAATCACCTCCATAGACATCCAAAACACTGACTGACTCTCCAACACTGATTTTACCAGGATTAATCTACCGTTGATTGATAACCATTTATTACACCAAAGCCCAATTTGTTTTTCAATCTTTGCCACCAGCCAACCCAAATCTTCAGTTTTGGAAGCTCCCAGCCTTAAATGATAACCTAGGTACTTAAAACCCGAATTTAAATCTGCAAAAGTAAAAGGTAAGATGGCCTTAAATTTAGATAGCTCTGAATCCTCAAGCCCCCAATAATGTACTGTAGTCTTTGTAGAGTTTATGCAGAGCCTTGAAACTAGACAAAATGATTGAAGGATATCAAAGATTACTTTCCAATCCAAAGGATCTGCCCTGGACATAACGAGAACACCGTCGACAAACATTAAGTGGATGAGCTTCAGAAATTTTGTAACCTTAATACCTGATAAACTATGATCATCACTACCTCTGGATAGCATCAGGCTAAGGCCTTCCATAATCAATATGAACAAGTACATGGATAATGGGCATCCCTAACAAAGCCCCCTCCATCTTTTAAAGTAATCTGATGCCTCCCCATTAATCAAAACTGCAAAATTGGCACTGGAAACACAACTCTTAATCCATCCTGTTAGCTTAATCCCGAAACCTACTAAGAGTAAAATCATCCTTAAATAATCTTAGTCAATGCTATAATAGGCTTTTTTGAGATCTAACTTTAGCACCAGAGATTTACTATTCTTTTTTTTAATACTATGGAGACTCTCATGAGCCGTACCAATAACGTCCTGGATTCTTCTACTCTTCAGGAAACCCAACTGTTCTGGAGAAAGAAACTTTGACAATATCGGCTTGATCTGATTCACAAGGACTTTTGAGATCACCTTATAGATAAGATTGCATAATGAGATTGGGCGATAGTCATCAAAATTCATCAGCTTATTAACCTTCAGAACAAGTGCCAAAAAGGTGGAATTGATACCTTCACAAAGTTTTCCTTTTGTCCTCGAATCTTCCACCATTTCAAGATCAGCTCCCACAAGATCGAAGAAAAATGTGAAAAAATCAGTAGTCCACCAATCTCGGCCTGGGATTTTCTCTTTTTTTAAAATTTATAATATAGACTTTAATTCTGTTAGAGTTATAGGCTTATAGAGTGTCTCAACTTCACCCTCTTCCATCATCCTAGGATAAAGGCTTGATATCCTAGTCAGTTCAGTATAGTTAGTAGTTTCTTTTGCTTTGAAAAAATGAGTAAAGTAGTTGACTGCCTCCTCTTTTATCGCCTCTTGATCTATTATGCTATCCCCATTTTCCTTTTGTAATTCCCAAATATTCTTCCGATTTCTATTGTAGCTAGGCATTTTATGAAAAAAAATTGTATTGGAATCTCCACTATGTATCCAAGTAGCCCTGCTACGGATGCGCTAGGTTTCTCCCTCTCTGCGAAGATGGAAGTTCCTATGTGATTCCAACTGACGGAGATGCCTATCATCCTTCGAGGGTAAAGGATTCTCAACTATTTTTAATATAAGTTGCTTAGTATCAAATTCCAAATTCTCTAAATAATGACTATTCTGAGCCTTGACTTCAACTTGCCAGATTTTTATTTGTCGTTTGAGCTCTTTAAGTTTCTGGATTAGTCGTAACTGTGAGTTACCCTTCTTTATAAAACGAGGATCCTTCCATAATAAATAGATCAGCCTTATAAAATCGACATCCTGCAGCCAAATCGAATTGAACTTGAAAGGGAACGCCTTATATAAAGGCATATTCTCCAGCTGGATAAGAATAGGAGCATTGTCAGAGATAAATGGGTATTCCACCCATGATCTCGAAAGACCAATGATAGCTAATAAACCTTCATAAATTAAACATCTATTGAGCCTCCTGGCAATCGCATCATGACTGGATCTGTCGTTACGCCAAGTTGGGACCAACTTCGACGGCTTGATATCTACCAACTTTTGTGAGGAGAGTAAGTCTCTGTAAAATTCCTCATTTGAACCAGAAACAAAAGAAACCCCCCAGTTTTCATCCGAGGATAAAATGAAATTGAAATCACCAACAACGATGAGATTAGGAGTCGAGAGAATACCACTTTTTGCTACTGTACTCCAGAAGTTCTTACGGTCTGAACATGGTCCATAAATATTAAGAAACGCCAGCTTCTTTTTTGTAGAAATACAACTACCGGTTAATAAAATACCTCCGACCATAAAAAAAAGAGACTAGTTCAAAGGAGTTAGGGTCCCACGTGACTAGTAACCCACTAGATGATCCTAGAGAGTTAATCGCAGTCACATCCCAGGAAGGACGGAGCAGATGAAAAAAATCACGAGATTTTTGTTCGTCTGAGAAAGTCTCCTGTAAAAAAACAATGTCCGGCTTGGTACTGTCAAGTAGTCTGTGAAATGAGGCAACCTTGAGGGTGCTTCCAATCCCCCAAATGTTCAAGGAGAGAAATAACATCACTTTTCCCTCGCCAGGGCCTCGATATCTAGGGAAGAAGGAACAAGAACATCTGCTTGACTACTAGCAGCCGCCTGCTTCTTTCGAGAGATTCTAGTCTTGATCAGTGAGAGTTCTGAAGCAATGCCACGAGACTAAGAAAAATATTTATAACCCTCACCTGTAGCTTGTGATGAGGAAGAGCCAATATCTCCACTGTTGATAAAAACTTCTTTACCAAGGAAAATAGGCAACGGAATAGGGTCATTCGTCTCAATAAGGTTAGGTGCTAAGGAGTCAAGCGTTGCAGAGAGAGATGAGTCATCCTCCTCGATCTCCCTGAGACCCGACAAGAATGGAGAGCATGAGAGTGACTCGTCCAGGGAATGGTTCACATGCTCAGAGAGGTTTTAGGAGGAAGGGAGTAGGGAAGGAGATGGGAGAGGTATAGTAGAAGGTTACAGGGGAACGATAGACTGAAGTGGAGTAATAAGAGAAACATGCGGAGTGTTTGTGGAAGGAGGCTGTAGAGAGGAAGAAAAGGAAGGAACCTCTTGAGGAGAGTCAGGGATAAAGTCAGCTGGCCTGGGCTTCGAAGTCTTGTTCGACTGAGTAGATGCCAGTAACCATGCCGACTTATTTAGAACCACCTTCTCCTCCATAGACAGGGATTTGAACAAAGTCGGGCAAAGAAGTTGTAACTTACCAGTTAGACTAGTAGCAGGCTCAATCGTAGGAGAGGAAAACATGTCAGATGGATCAAGTAAAAAACTCAATGAAGGATCAGTATTTGTATAATCAGGAGGGCTTCTCTGAAGATCAGATTCTTCAAAAGAGATCTCAATAACAATCCTCGGACAATCCCGATGAAGGTGACCCGTCTGGTGGCATAGGTTGCATCGAAAGGGAACTCCAAGATAATCCAGCATTTGTGCAATCCTCCGTCCTCTCCATTCTATCTCCAAGGTTTCCGACAACGCACAATGAATGTCCACAGTTATTAATAGTTAATTTACAATAACTTCACTTTTTTTAATTTACAATAACTTTAGTTAATTTACATAATTGTTCTATGTTTTTGTAGGATTCCATCTTCAGTGTAGTTAATTTACATAATTGTTCTATGATTTTTAGTATTCCATTTTCATTTTTACATAATTGTTCTATGTTTTTGTAGTATTCCATCTTCACTTTTTAATTTACCAATAGTTACTTTACAATAACTTCACTTTTTTTAATTTACAATAACTTCACTTGACTTTTTTTTAATTTAATTTACAATAATTGTTCTATGTTTATGTTTTTGATGTTTTTGTTTTTTTATCACACAATATAAATATAGTTAATTTACAAATGGGGTTGTTTAATTGTTTTAAGTTTTTTGTTTTTTCATCATAATTTGATAACATAAATATAGTTAATTTACAAATGTGGTTGTTTGATTTTTCTAAGTTTTTTTTTTTTTCATCAGAATTCAAGAACATAAATCTACATGAAATCACAATTTTCTGTTGTTTAAATTGTATTTTTGAATCTAGAGATGGATTTAGAGTGCTGAAACATCCTTAGGACAAAATTAGCCACAGATACAAAATGAACTACAGGATTATACATAATAACCACTCAAATATATAAATCCAACAAATTCTCATTTGATTTCTAACAAAATTAAACAAAAAAATATCTTTAAAAAAAGATGAAAAATATCTTTAAAAAAAGATGAAAAATATCTTTAAAATATATGTAGCATTTACCAATTATTTAGCTATCTTTCATATTAAATGGAGGTTTATTTTAAAAATAGTTTCTAATCTGGACTGGCTGTAGGTCTGGTTTCTGATCTGGTACTGTTGTTGCTGGGTTGAATAACACTCAGTGATTGGGGAAACCAGATGGTCTGGAGTGGCTGCAGGTTTGGTTTTGTTGACAGACATTTATGGCACACCGTCAACGGGAAAGGAAGATTCGGTCAGGGGTTGTCTACTTAACCCAAGTCATTTGGTATAATCTACCCTGACGGATTTTATGGCTCTGTTAGCCAACTAAGATCCTAAAACAAATTAAAAGATGTGAACTAACTAAATATACTACACTAACAGTGAACACTTTAATTACAAATGCTTAACTAACAATGTTTATAGACAATGGTTATATACAATTTACAAGGTTTGAGCGAAGCCTTGTGAAAATAATTGTTTTCAACTAATGGATCAAAATAAGAAAATGAAGGAAACTGTCTTTGTACTCTAAATGAAAAACTAATAAACAATGATTGAATAAGATTGCAAATGATAAAATGATAATGGTCAAAACATTTAATGTTTAAATGATGCAATTATTATTCATTCATAAATAAACAAATTAAATAAAATATAAACTAACTAACTTGGTGTTGATCAACAATACTAAGCTAGATTCATCTCACTATATTTGTACAAGCTCCTCTTAACCTGTGTCAAGTGTAAACCTATGAAAAAGGAAATAATAATACTTCGTGAAGAAACTGAAAGAAGTTTTTTTAAAGACAAACGATTATATATCATGTGACTTTAGAATGTCTAAATAACTGAAAATGAAAGAAATTTCAATCCTCAGTAAATGGTGTTACCAACTATCTAGTATCAGATGTAAACGCCAAATACTTGAATAGATGATCAGCCACAGATATCAAATGAACCAAAATATAATGAACCATATAAATGAAAACATAACATGAAAAATTATATGCAGAACAGTCTAAAACAAGTTTAATACAAATAAAGTTTCATATTCAAAAATTATATGAGAAACAATATTAACATTGCAAAATCTACAAAATGACAAAATTTAAAGAGTAAATTGTATCCCATATAGCTTTAGTATAATAAATTCATCATAAGGTCCAAAAGGAAATTTTGGGATAATAGACTCTTAAAGATTGAAAAAATTAATACATAAATGATAACAATTAATAATGTATTGATAAAACAACTTAAAGCTAATTTAAATCAATGCACAATCAATTACTCAAAGAACATGAAGATATTATAATGAAAACAAAACCATTTTACTCAGACGTAAAAAGGCATTAGGCAACCTGGAATTCCATATTCTTCTTTGAAAATACTTGTTCATTCTCCCAAAGATTCCAACCATCTATTACTCCATTTGAAAATAAAAAAATTTACAAAAGGTATAATATACAAAAAAGAAAGGATAAAACTCCTCCTCTCAATTTCCTGGATCCCTTTGGCTCTGAACTTTCTCATATATTTATACAATGAATGAACAGTCTAGGTGTCACTATTAATTTTCGCCACCTGAAATTTTCCTCGTAAAGAGACACAAATATCTCTCCAATTGTGCATTTGTTTGGGAAAATTCCGGTGTGTAGGCTAAATGGGTCCATTCTGCAGATGGGTTTTGAACCGTTTCTTCAGATTTGTTACGGTTTGGCTTAAACAAGTCCCACAAAATCGTTTGTCTATTCTTGAACACATTTCCAAATCTTATCTGTTGTTGCTCATAAATTATTTGCATCAATCCAATATTATTTTTGGATCAATTATCTTGAGCATATTTAAATAATAAAATCAAGCCATGATCAGATCCATACCAAATAACTAATAAAAAAAACCCGTGAAACAAAAAGAAACCAAATTAATAACCTAAAAATTGTGAATAAAACAAAATCTAGAACAATAAAATTAAAATGAATCTAAACTAACTATAAGTTCTAAACAAACATTGTTTATATTTCACTTTCAAATATGATTTTAAAATTCTAGAAGCTTCAAGTTGATGGAAAGGGAAAATATATTAATTTTGGGTTTTCACAAAATCAAACAAATGATAGATAATTCTTTTATTTTTATTTTGAAATGAGATGAAAACTGACAAAATAATTTAATTAATTAAACCTACCAAATGATTTTGTGAAAATGGTTGTTAATGAGCAAAATACAAAAACATAATCATAATTTAAACGAAAGTAAACAGTTGATAAAAATTAATGTTTTTGTTTAAATTAAGATTTCTATGTTCGTCTCTCCCTCATTCAAAATTGATCAAATGTGAACAAATGTCATAGAAACGATGTGTCACAATAAATGTTCTTACTGTGAAATCATTGTTATTAATCTAAGTCTTCAACCAAGCCATTCTCATAGAAGATAAATTCAATAAGGAATAGGTAATAATAGACTCCCAAATTATGAAGCTCATCCATCAACACCAAAACTCTGTAGAAACAAAAATGGAATGGCATTTGAATTTCATGAAACTCAAACCAACCAAAAGAAAAGAATATAAACTCAAACCAACCTCGAAACAAAACAAACCAATACCAATCCAATCAAGTTAAAGGGAAAAAAATGAAGAATCCAAGTAAAATTTTGAGGGACCCTAGATTTTGATTAAAAATAAAGAAGGGGGTTGTTGGGGCCCAACAAATGGCGAGTCACTAGGCGAAGCAGTTATCTCTGACCTATTAAAATTTCATCGCAGGGAAGAAGAATAAGATTTGGATATAATTTTAAGCTGCTTTGAAACAAATCCACTTTAATATTACACAATATTAAGATTAACTCAGATTTATAGAAAAATATCAGAAAAGAAGAAAATAATGTTTTTACAGAGGATTATAACCTAAACTTGTGTTTTAATCAAAGAGTCACGATATTTATAAAAGGACTTCAATACTTGATTTCATACTGTCCTACCAGGAGGTACTAATCCATTCGCTGCTACCAATTTATGCTGGAGGGGAGATTTGATGTAACCATGGTGAAAAGATTGGGAAGGCGGAGGGGGAAAGGAGTACTTTTTCCAGTGTTCGGGGGGTTGGGGATGCTTTGTTAAAAGGGGCGGTACTAGGTGGTTTGGAAAATGACTTCTCTCCACTAAATACTAGGAGTGCAAGGAAATTGGGGAAAGAGAAGGAAAACTTAAACTCAAACATTCTGGTGGGATTAATTGGTCCTAGGGAACTTAGATCTCAGAAAGCCCTAGCTAGGGTGAAAAGATGATTGTGGCATCCTTGAATGTGTGGGGAGTGGGGGGCTCTGTAAAGTCACTAACCCTTAAAAGGTTTATAGAGAAAACAAACTCGGATGTTTTATTTGTTCAGGAAATGATGGTCTGTGAAGCTAAAGCTAGGGAAGCTTTTGTTAAACTCCTCCCTAATTGGTATTTTTGTGGGGTGGACTTTGTTGGTCTCTCGGGAGGTTTGCTTATAGCTTGGAATCCTTGAAAGGTTGATTTCATTGCGTTTTTTACTCCTGCAGGGATATTGCTGGAGGGTGTAGTTAAATATTTAAATTTAAACTTGAATTTGATCAATTGTTATGGGTCGTATGCTGACAAAGAAGTATTTTGGGAAGGCATAAAAAGGGAAGGGATCTTGAATGAGGAAAAAATGATTTTGTGGGGTGATCTAAATTTCACCACTTTGAGTAGGGATGTTTGGGGTGAACATGCTAGGGCGGATCCTCTGCAACTCTAATTCAGTCAATTGGTTCAAGTTGGAGGACTGGTGGATGTTGAGCCCATAAAGTTTCTCCCTACCTAGAGGAATGGAAGGAAAGGACTGGATTACATTGCAAAAAGACTGGATCAATTCTTGGTATCTGGGAAATTTGTAACATCCTGCTTTGGTGCACTGAGAAACTTATTCTTTGAGGACACTTGCTCGCAAGTGATCTGGACTTTTATGATGTTAAAACATTTATCCTTAATTATGATGCGTTATGATAGATGACATGATGTTTTACTGCTTGACGTAGACAGGTGCTATTGACTCAGTTGTATTGAGTGTGCAGGGTTTTGGGCCATGAGGATGCAGAGGCATCGGTGGAACCCCTTGGACTCTGGATTGAGTCAGGGAGTGTGCTATTTGGGTTGATTTATTTACTGTGATATTTCATTGATTTGATGATATGATGTTGACATGTTCTGACACGATTGTTGATGATGG
>SNQJ01S0018274.1:0-16246 GCA_010110895.2 Picea sitchensis
AATTCAAACTAATTCCTCATTATGTTATGATTTGATGTTGAGAAGAGTTGGAAACCACCACCTAGATTGGTTTTGGTGTTGGAAGAAACACCCTAGACTATCGAAGATACCATCTAGGTATTTCATCGTTCTAGTTCAGGAGTCTTTCGATCTATTGCAGTGATTGCGCAGCTCATCTAGTGAGGGCACAAGGGTTAGAGAATTTTTTGTGTAGCTGCATGAGACCAAGGCTTATCTCACCAATTCTTTCTGACCTAGTTGAGGATCATCTAGGGCACCTCTTTTGAGCCACCAATCATTAGATTCTGATAGTGGAATTTACCAGGTCACATCAGTCAACCAGAAAGTGCACATCTCTTAAGGAGGGACGTTTGAGGTTCTAGGAGGATTTTTGAATCAGATCAGAGGAAACCCATCTGACCCATTACAGATTCCAGGATACACATTTCGAGACAAATATCATTGGATTTCATCGGTGTAATCACTAGGGTGCACTCATAGAGCCTAGGAGGTGCACAACCCCCAAGAGGATGACATTCAAAGATTTAGGGGTCATATCTTCAGCCCAACAATTATCAGGAGGTTATTAGGGACTAGGGCGCTCATTTTGGGACAATTTCCAGGCGGATCTGTCGAGTATAGCCACCAAGGCGAGTTTTCTAGCATTTGCAATAGTTGCCATGAGTTTTCAGAACTGTATTTTGGCGATCTATCCATGATTTTGAATATCTATCCATATATTATGTTCACGGGTATTTTATATTCATTACATTGTATTCATGTGACGATCCATGAGATCTAACTGATGATGATTTCTCTTCTTTCCACATTCCAATTGTATTTATTTCTTTTCCCATATAATACATGCTATTGATATTGTGTTGATTCATTACTTCACATGCTTCATGTATATGTCCAAAACGTATTTGTATGACACACACATGCAAAAATCACCAAACATGTTAAAAAATTAATTAAAACGCATCCAAAAGCCCCCAGAGTATCAGATTCGAGAGTCAGAGCATTATATCAACAATAAATATCCAGATCCACCAGATTTGGGATATTTCACATTGTTTGGGATTTATATTGATGAGATATAGTCATTTCTCCATGATCATATCTAGGGAAGTTATGCATGTCTCCTTCACCAGGTTTTTATATCCATCTTGTTTTTTTTTTATAATGTGGTCCTCCTAACCTTGTCTCTAGAAGGATTATAGAGACAGTTTGATGCCCTAGCTCACTTATACAATTGTTGATAGTTGATGGTCAACCTAGGTAAAACCAAGGTTATGATCTTCAATGGGTTGAAGAAGTCCATGAACCTTCATTTCTTCTTTAGAAGGGAGGAGATCGATATCACCAATGCATAACCATACTTGGGAGTATGATTTTTGGGACACCATTTCAGTTTTTGATTGTCCATTCAACCTCTAATTTCCAAGGGCTATGGGTGTTGTAGGAAAATTCCCCTGTGGACAGGTGAATATCCTCTTGGATCCTAGACCCCTATTACCAAGACAAAAAGATGCTAACATTGGACACTAACATTCCTTTAAATGTAGTTAAACTCGTCAAAGGGAAAAGAGGAAGAAAGTATGATGTACCTTTTTCTGAAGCTTGACCTCTCTTAGTCTAGGATGAACTTGATATTCAAGCTCTTTAATGAGATCTGCAATCCAATAGACAATAAAGACAATGCATATTTCCTATTCTACCAAGATTAGTTTAAACTAAATTTATCAAAAAAAGACAATTATATGTAACCATACACAAACTTGAAGGAAACATGCCAATCATATATTAATGAGAACATTACAATGCACTTACAATTTGCAGATGCAGTTGAAACAACCTCTCCAAGTCCTCCTTGTCCAACCCCTTGCTCGAAAGATCCACGATCATAATGAAAATACTTTTTTCTGATATTCTCTCTCTTTTCACCATGAGAATTCCTCCTTTTATAGGCTTTCAGAGGCTCAACCACCTTAGTTATATTTGGAATAAGTTGAGGATATGACTCCATCAATTGTGGAATCTCCCTTAGATGCATCCTAATGCTTGGATTCAATCCAAACCAACTCGGATCACCTATAGTTGTCCTTAGAGATAAGGGGGATTTCTTCCCATGATTCTCTCAACCAATTGACGCTCCCTCAAAATTGGAAATAGAGCATTGCAACACTCTCTGCTATATGGATAAGGAGCACTAGCGCTCCCTGCATGTGAGCAGGGGATCACTGATCTTCCAAAAGTTCGTTAAAATGACCATTTCTCAAGGAAATGTTTCTTTCTTAGTTTGTCCAATGATGTGTTTTCCCCTTCCAACATGTCTTAGAGGATGTATCAAGTGTTTCCATAGTGTCGTTTGCAATGTGACACATGCAGAACGCGAATGTGACATTTATGACACTTGTGACAAAAGTGTGACACTTGCGACAATGATAATGTGACATTATCGAAGTGAGGAATTTTGACGTGTAACATTGGGTCCTTAGCCCTTCTCAAGAGACAATGTTTTCGCCACTATTTTCAGGATATCTCATCCAATATATCTCTCATGGACTCCCTTATCTGACCCACTGTTATATATGGCTCAGAGATTTGGGGGGATTCCTTACTAGAGTCTGGTTGGGATTGAGAGAGTCCAAACCCTTCTCCATTGTCACATCATTAGATGCAAGAAAACAATTCCTCATCACATCATCCTAATAGAGTCTGGAGCTCGACCCTTTCAACTAGAGAGTATTCATATTGATCTATTTTCTGCATCACATATGGGGCTTCGCTGACTTGTAAAAGGGGTGAGACCGGTACATGTACCTACTTTATTTCTCTTTGGAGACCATTTCCATCCTAGCACATTGGATTGGGATTGAGGTTGGTTCGCAGGGGTTTCATATCTTTCAGAGTCTGTGAGCATTCAGATTGACCACCTCCCTCCATTTTGGTATTCTTTGGATGCACTTTGCCATCTCCTACCGACTAGACATGTGTTTAACAAGATTACCAATGATGACATTTGTAGGCAGTTTATCTAGATCACTTGGGTTAACCCTTTTGGTGGATTAAGCCAAAAGAAGGCCTTTTATGATGAGCATTTATTGGATATTAGTGATGGACTCATCGCTCGAACATAATATACATTCCACCATTAAGTTCATTCTCTTCACATTTTTCTAGGTCAACTCAGAGTGGGATCTCATTGACTTCGAGTAGAGACAGATCACCAGATAAACCGATTAGACATGCTCTGTTAGCTATGCCATATTTAGGAGGTTGAGACTGAGGAGGAATTCATCTTCCATTCCCCATTTATTATGATATTAGGTGGTGATTTCATTGCTATTCAGAGGGACTTAGACCCTCATGGGATTCTTCAGGTATCTGGATCAACGATGCTTAACCTTATACATTTAGGAGGCCTTTAGGATCCAAGTCCATACTCTTCATCCTCCTATGAGACCAGACCCTATTCGAAAAATTGCCTCCTTCTTCACAGTGCTACCCTCAGGAAGGGGCACTAAAATACAGAACAACACTAGCACAACCCTGGACTCTAGATTGGTGCGGATATGTGAGACCTTCCTTCATCCCACGAGATTTCATTGACATGATTAGAGCAGAACGAATCCCTTCTCAGGAGATGGAGGAGATCTCCTAGACCTTGTCGGTGCACTACTTCTACTAGTCAACAACACAACAAAAAATCTAACTTTCCTACTAGCTCCTCCTCAAGACATCCTACTATACTCAACTTCCTTCACTCGACCTCGAATGATAGGAGAGATAGCTCCACTCTAGGACAAACACATTTCCTTACTTCCTTTTCTGGCTTCTCTTGTCCTTAGATTTTCCCCTACAATACATTTCATCATCAAAGAAGGTCTTTGAGCTTGGGGTTTAAGGTTCTTCATGCATTAGAGTTGGTCTCACTCTCTACTACTCTACCTTATTGCGCTTTACTTTCTATATCTTGCCTTTTATAGGAGACCATTTGGTACTCCCGCATTGCTCTGACATCATTGTACTCAATAGTCCCTTTGACCTATTTTTGTGGTCATTAGTCGGACATTAATAAAATTATGTTATATTATCTAAATCATTTGTTAAAGCTTAAATTGATGGTAATTGAATTCAATTAAATATTTTCAGCATCCTCTTTTTTTATTATTTATTAAATAATATTTATTTAAGATATTAAATATGCTAGTTTTTTTTGAAATAATCCTTGGATATCTAAATGGAAATGCTGGAATTCAATCTATCTCAATTTGAATGCTTTAACAAATTTTTGTTTCAATGATCCTTGCAAATTTAAAGACGGATCTTGGCAATTTAAAATGTCATAATTCATGAATGATAAATTTCTCATTCAATATATAGTTTAGGTATCAATTGCAGACTGTACATGAAAATAAAACTCATTTTGAATTGACCCTAATGATTCAAATAAAATGTTACATTCCTCAGCTTCACAAATTTGTTGGAATTGTTATTTTGCTAATAGTGGTTGAATATAGATCTGATAAGATTTTTGCTAATTTTGTTTTTCAATTGGAACCTTTAGATGTCACTTTACAATGGTAGAGACTTAACAAGAGATATTCTTTTAACATAAAAATATTAATGACTATACTTCTTGTCTTCTGACATCAAATAAAATGTCTGACAATTTTGATCCCATGACAAGGTCCTCAACATTGAGTTGATTTTGATCTTGTGTTGCCTTCATACCTCCCATTTAGAGATGAATTCATGACCAACATGACTATGATGTGGGTAAGCTTGACAAGGCTTCTCACATTTTGCAATTTTCAGAGTGCAGGAATTTAGAATTAAGATCCTGAACACCAAATTATTCATGTCACTATTGCATAATAAATTTTAGTTGAGTATTCACTTCAAACATAACTAGTAGATGCAATGTAGCCACTAGGGGTGTCCATATATAGAAGGAAATACAATGCCAACCACTTTGGAATGGGTAAATACTAGTCATATTACTAAAATGTTTTGTTCATTTGTTTTGTTTACAAACCATTGTATATAGCATTCATATGTTGTAAACCAATGGTAAGTAGTGAGTAACAATATTGCAAATATCTCCGATTTCTCATGATGTTTTCTCTTTTTCTTAAGTTTTTCAAGTTCACAAATTTGTCCAATATCTTTATATTTCTTTAGTTCTTAGTTTATTATTATCAATATTTTAGTCGATATTTTCAATAAGTTTCATTATGGACCCTCGATGTATATTTCTTGAAACAATATTTGCAATGTTGGTAAGTAAGTTTTATTTATGTGCTATTTGTGATGATTACAACAATTTCTTATATGGGTACATTAGGATGAACATTGCAAGAGTAAATTAGGAAGTAAAGTATAATTTTTGTTGTAGATATCTTCAGTCTAGGAAGTAATTTTTTCTTTTGCATTTTTGGAGGTGAACATCCATTTGATTTTAAAGATGATAAACACAAATGCAATGTGGAGCATAATCAACTTGTGATTTCACCAATTAAGCAAATTCTTGAATATTTTAAACTTGTATTTATATTACTGAAATAAGATGACAAATAAAGGTGAACAAAATATTTGTTGACAATTTGTTTTTTTTTTATTGGGATTCCTAGGGACAATCAATAGAACTATTATTATGAATGTGAATGATTTTTTTTAACATACAATTTGTTTATTTTTAGAGTATGACATGGAATTGTTGTCTCTTTAGACAAATTGCTGTAGAAGTTTTGGAACATTATTTCTTCTAGGATTCCAAAAATTATATTAAATTTATTTGGGATGTTACTGACATGATAAGTTGAGATAATCCACAGTATAACTTTGGGATAACATTGGAAAACATTGGACCTGCAACTATTGGTAGAAGTTGACACTCTGCATTAGACTACAATGTTCTAAAAATTATTAATTATGGTAAAAAAAAACAAACAATTACCATTGAAAGTGTCTCTCACTTGGTTCGTGACACTCATAATTTATATTGTCATTATGATGACCTCCTAGAGTAAGTACATGTTTGTTATACCATTGTTTTTATAAAAGAAATAGATACATTTTTAAAAAATGTGAAGATTAATCATGTAGATAGAATTGAATTAGGGCTAATAACGTTTAGCATATTCAATCCGATAACTATGGACAATGATCACTAGTCTATGATAAATAAATTTTTGCATTGAAAAACTTCTTGTAGTTTATTTTGTCAAATACTTATCAAATCAACAACCGTTTAACATTTTTTATTTTTTTACATTGTGTATTTTTTTTTGGGCGAAAAGAACATTTTCATGTACACATGTATTTGGGCCACCGATAATTTTTTTTCTTTTTCATCAATCGTTAACATTAATTTGTTTGTTTTTACATTGGGTAGTGTTTTCTTGGAATTTTTTTTTTATGTGCACATCAAAAATGTTATATTTTTTCTAAGAAAAACATTATTCAATGTAGAAAAACAGGTAAATGTTGACTATTGATGAGAAAATATTTTCTTATTAGTGGCCCAAATGCATATGCACATGAAAATAATTTTTCTGCCAAGAAAAAAACTGCACAATGTAGAAAAACAAAGAAACGTTAACAATTGGTGATTTGATGGGCATTTGACAAAATAATCTATAAGAAGTTTTTCAGTGCAACTTTTTATTTACCATAGCCTAGTGATCATTGTCCATATTTATTGGATAAAATATGTTAAACTTTATTAGTTCTAATTCAATTACATCTACATGATTGATTTTCAAGTTTTTGACAAGTGAATCTGTTTCTTTTATAAATGAAATGGTATAAAAAAAATGTATTTCCTTTGGGAGGTCATCATAATAACAATATAAATTTTGAATGCTACGAAAGAAATGACAAACATTGTCAGTGGCAGTTTTTTGTTTTTTTTACCATAATTAATGTTTTATAGAACCTTGTGTTCTATTGCAGAGTGTTAACTTTCACCAATAACGCTTCAGGTCCAATGTTTTCCAATGTTATTCCAAGACTAGACTATGAAGCATTTTGACTTACCATGTCACTATTATCCTGACAAAATTTAATGTACTTTTTGGAATCTCAGAAAAATGGATGTTCCGAAACTTTTGTAGCAATTTGTTTGAAAAGATATGAATTCCATGTCATACTCTGAAAAGAATCAAATTGTATGTTTAAAAAATTCATTCACATTCATAGTAATAATTATAATAATTTCTATAAGAATTTTAGTGAAAAGAAAAACAAACAGTCTATAGATATTTTGTTCACCTTTGTTTGGCATTTTCTTTTAGTAAGCTAGATACAAGGTCAAAATATTTAGGAAATTGTTTAATTAGTGAAATCACAAGTCAACTATGTTATGGATTGCATTCATGTTAATCATCTTTAATACCAAATGGATGTTCACTTCCAATAATGAAAAATAAATAAATACATCCTAGACTGAAAATATCTGTGGCAAGAGTTAGACTTCGATTCCTAGTTTGCTCTGGTAATTTACATCTTGATGTACGAATACAAGAAATTGTTATGATCATTACAAATAACTCACAAACGAGGTTTTTACTTACCGATATTGGAAATATTAGTTTTGGCAATGTATCGTTGAGGGTCCAGAATGAAACTTATCAAAAATATCAGTAATAATAAACTTAACACAAAATAATTTTGAAAATGTTGGTCAAGTCAACAACTTGAAACATCAGTAAAAATAAACAATATCGAAATAAATCGAAGATATTTTCAACACTACTACTCACTACTTATCATTTGATTTACAACATATGAATGTTAAATGGAGTCTTTTGTAAACAAAACAAGGAAACATAACACTTTAGTAATATGATTGTTATTTACCCATGATAAGGTAATCAAAATAGAGTTCCCTCTATATATGGACACCTCTAGTGGCTACATTGCAGTTATCGGTTATGGTTGAAGTGAAATACCCAACTAGAATTTACTATGCAATAGTGACATGATTATAATTTGGTGGCCAACATTTTAGATCTAAAGTCCTACACTCAAAATTCGAAATGTGAGAACCCTTGACAAGCTTATCCACATGATAGCCTTGTTGGTCATGAAATCATATATGACTAGGAGGATTGAAGGAAGCACAAGGTCAAAATCAATTCAATGTTTAGGATTTTGTAGTGGGATTAGAATTGTTGGGCATTCTATCCGTTGTCTGAAGACATGAAGTTTAGTCATTATTGTTTTTCTGTTAAAAAAATATTTCTTGCTAAGGTTTTGCAAATGGGGTAGCAAGCTAAGTGAGCTTGATTGTGGGTAAAAAATCCATATTTAAGCGCGCTTGAGCCAGAGGTGTCTTGGGATGGGTGACTGCCTGGGAAGTCTTGGTTACCAGGTGCAAGCCCCAGAAGTGATGATTGATGCTATGTGATTCATTTCACTGGTTGCAATCCCATTTCTTCACCCCTGTGAGCATCACCTGATGCAATGAGTACTAAGTGGACTATTCAAATCATGAGAATTATTGGTTAGTTGCGACTAATACTCATGGATATGGGTCATAGATTAATGACTTACACTACACAGTTAATCCCAAAAATGTTATCTAATATGTTGCACTGTGGAAGCCCCTCTAAACATATTTCTTGCTAAGTCTCTATTACTATAATGTGACATTTAGAAGTGTCAATTGAGAAATATAATCAAAAAAAATCTTATTAGAGTTATATTCAATTTTTCTATTCAAGTGCTATTCATAAATAAATATTCCACAAGTTGAAGAATGTAACTTTCTATTTGAATCATTGGAGTCACTTCAGAATTAGTTGCATTTTCATGTAAAATCTACAATTGAAACCTAAATTGTATATTGAATGATAAATTTATCATTCATGAATTATGACCAATTCAATAGCTAATACTTGTTTTTAGATCTACAAGTATCATCGAAATAAAAATTTGTTAAAGTATTCAAATTGAAATAGATTCAATTTCAATGTTTCCAAATAAATAGGGAAGACTTGTCTTTATATATCCAACGAATTTTTGGAAAAGAAACCTAGAATCTTTAACCTCTTAACTAAACATTTTTTAATAAATAATAAAAAATAAAGGACATGGAAAATATTTAATTGGATTCAATTACTATCAATTTAAGATTTAACAAAATGTTTGAAAATATTAAAAAAAACTAAGAATTAATTCTATATGTATTCATTACCACCTACATTTTGACCCAAAGAAGATGCACTGTTGTTTATTTTTTTGTTTATTCCCATGCCATAAACTATTTTTCATACTACCACATTGGATGGTTTCATACATAGGTCATTCCCACTACTTATCAATACATTTTGAGACATCAACTTGCCATATATAATTTTCAAGCGTTGTATTTGTGAAATATTCTTTACAACATCACTACACTAAAGTGACAAGAAATTTAATATTTCATCACGCTATCTTCGCGAAAACACGATCATTTGACATAACCCTATGTAAATAAATAAACTTGATAAAAATAGGATTCAAATATTAAACAGACAAATATTGAACACAATTGTACATGCCAACGTTAGAGTCTATACATAGAACTAAAGTTACAAAATAAAATATTTAAAACTATAATATAAATCAATAACATAGTATGTAATTTTCTCCCCAAACCAATTTACTTTGAGAGAATAAGGAAAGAACCCAACCAACAAGACTGTTGGAGAAACAATGACCAAAGTAGTAGATTTGCAAGTAACTAACAATCCTGAGCCAAATAGAGAAATATGCAGGAATAACTAAAGAAGTGCTCCAACTTACCTCATTAAGTTTAGTAATTGTTGAGAAGGATATCCATTGTTAGTCTGATAAATTTATTTTCAATTCTATACAAATTTTAAATATTTTTTCATTCTTCTTCCGTTGTAGGGAATCCCTAGTTTCATTCTCTATATGTATATTGTTGCGTAAAGATTTTACTATAATAAGCAAATCACCAAGATTTCCATTACGACACTAAACAAAACAAACATTTTTTTTTCTAGATTCCATTCCATAAAATTTGTTGATTTTTTAATGTTCATATATTGCAATATTATTTTCAATCGTTGTAATAGGTTTTTCATCATTGTATCTCTCAAAGTATGTAATTGAATCAACTTTTCCTTCATAAAAATCTTCAAGTATCTTTGTGCCTTTTTTACTTTTATGAATGATCATATTATCTTGTCAAATGAATTTGATTATTTTAATATCAATGTTTCTTTCAACTTGCATCCAACAACTGAAGTTCATCTGATCCACAGTAGCAATACATGTCAGTATTGTAGTGTTAATTAAAACGATAACAAATGATGTAGGCCCTAGACCATATATGAATTCTTTTTTGCATTCTTCATCAAATAAACTATGTTCTTTTTCTGAGATGACAAGACAATATTCTTATTGTCATGGTTCATCTCAAACCAAATATTTTGATGGAAAGACAATTGATTTTGATAATGAACGCTTCGAATAGATGACATCATTCTATATACTCTTCTTCACTTGATGTGTAAAATCATTTTGAGATCTATAACTATCTTTCAAAGTGGTCAAGGTAGTGACATTAATTTCTACAACAACCATGACCCTTGAGATCTATCACTATATTTCAAAGTGTTCATAGTAGTGACATCAATTTCTACAACCACCATGACCCATTGAACTTTTCCTACACTTTGATTGTATGAACACAGATAGTAGTCTATGTTTGTATGTTGAAAACAAAGTTTACATAGAAGATACATCAACGTGATTTGTCTCTTTCTTGTTACTAATATGTTCATAACTACATCATAGTTTTTCATGATTTTCTTATCTTGACATCAATAATATTATTAGTTGCAGTTTTTGACCCAAAAATTACCGTTTTATTTTTTAAAAATTGAGGTGTGTTTTTAATAAGTTCTTTTGGTTCTTTTGGAAGTATCTATAAAGAAATCATAGTAAATCAATCAAAAGAAAATATAGTGGTATATATGTTGCATAAACCTTTTCAATATAAAAAAAAACAACATATAAGCATGCTTTTAACCCATGGTGCTTATCATATGCATTCAACTTCCAATCTATTCCTAAATATAAAAATTGATGCTCTCTTACATTTTTGTTACCAATAACTTGTGATATGTTAATGCTGACCCTGGTGAAAATGAGCAAATAATATCAACATGTTTTAGATCCATGTCATGTACAGTACCATCCCATGAAACAATGATGGAATTTGTTACCATTTTAGTGGTAACAACATTTGGAAACCCTCACAAGGGTGTCATGTTGCTGCTTGGATGATGTGTCATGCCCATTTTCACGAGATACATATAGACAAACTTCTTCTTTATCTCCACCATGATACATGATTGTTGCCCATTCTCTCCTCAACAACTCTTCCACTCACTTTAGGTAGATTATTTTTTATGTTTTCTTTAGAATAATATGTATGCTAGAATTTATCAAGACCAATGCATATCTGATTGGATTATACATTCAAAACTGATGAACAAGAGGGTTTCAATGTGATGAAGTAGTGTATTAATTTGTAAGAGTACACCAACAATTTGTAAGAGTAATTCGAACTATCAAATCAATCCGTGAAAAGTATAAAAAAAATAAAAACATCAACTTGAAATTCTCCTTCCTATCCTTCGAAAACATGTTCAACTTGAATTCCCTAAATTATAACCAAGTATTTAACAAATGAAAATAATATCTTCTTAGTTTTAACCTCTAACAAATGCCATAAAATATTATGTTATCACGTAAGTTTTACTCACAAAACTATTCAAGTGATTACCGGGAAATATAATTCATACAACATAACAAAGGCTACTTCATGGAAATTATACATCACTCCAAAAGAATGTAAACAAACTTTGAAAAAGTGGGTTTTTATACACTTGGGAAATATTCCTTCACTGACACTCACACATCTTGCAAAACATTTCTTTTGAAAGCACGAACAAGTGTATTCACATGCTTGGATCCAACTCGTTCAACATAGTTAAGGAACTCGGTCTAGCTCAAGGAAATATAGATGGAAACACGAGAAATTTGATCTCATGAGAAGTACCTTGGCCTCCCAAGGGTCTCCATCAGAGAATTGGATCCACAATTCAAACAATATGCATTCACATTAAAACTAGTTTGCATTAAGCTCGGAAATTCCCCTACAAATATGAGCCACAAGCACCTTTAAAAGAAGGAAAACATTTGAATAGGTATGTTGTAGGAATGAGATTGGAGACCATATTGTTTTTCTTTCTCATCTCAATGATTACTCTCATATGTGTTTGAATCTATCCCATTGAGAGAGTGAGGACATTTTTCTTTATACACATCATTGTGCGAGAAAGACCATCAAAGAAACAAAAGGACCCTCCTAAGGAGATAAGATAAGATAAGATAATTTTATTAATGTTTGATTGATGACCACAAAAGTAAGTCAAAGTGACTGTTAAGTACAAAGATTTCATTACAAATCCATTATAGCCATTTTCCCTAGGTGTGAATCTTCATGTTCAAAACCCTTACATTGGTAACACATGATTATTGTTTCTTTCTTGAATTTCATTGTTTAAATTAACCATTATCCTCTGGTGCAAATTTTAATATTCGAAGCCCTTCCATGGGTAATACATGAATATTGTTTCTTCCCTCAATTTCCATCTCATGGTTGTATCTTATTTTATTGTTTTTTGTATCTTATGCATGCTTGTTCATTTCATGTCTATTACAATGATGCTAATTTAAAACTCATGTAAATGGTTTTAAATGAGCATCATTGTAATAGACATGAAATGAAGAAACATGCATAAGGTACATTTCCCATGAAGTAGCCTTTGTTATTTATAGGATAATTGTCTAGGACATGTGAGGGGTGTGGTATCTGGAAGGAGTTTGAGTGCTATCTAGATGGTTGGTATTTTGAACTTAATGTCCAAATTGGATTCGAAACCGTGGATCTGGTGGAATAGGGTGAATCTAGTGGCAGTTTTAACTATTGTTTGATAAGCCAAAAGTGCAGAGAAGAGTATGTGGTTCCAGTTTTTTTTGTGCTTATTGAATGCCAACTGTAACATGGGTTTGTGGATTTTATTGATAGCCTCAACTTGGTCATTGGACCGTGGGTAGTATGTGGAGGCACATTCCCGGGTGAAGCCAAGAAGGGAATATAGGTCTTGAAACACTTCATTCTTGAAATGTTTTCCGTGGTTAGAGACTAGATGTTGGGGGTGTCTGAAATGAGTGATGACATGGTTAAAAAAGAAACTAGTGATAATGTCTATTGTTCTATTGAATGTAGGCTTGGATTCAACCCACTTGGTGAATTAGTCAATTTCCACATTGATGTACTCATGACGCCTGTTGGATGCTCAATTGCATGTTATAAATTTGTAAAGGAGTTGGTGGAGCTCAGATTTTGTGAGTGAAAACCTGATAGTTTGCAAATCTTTTCACTCGTTGAATACAATCATGGAACATGGTAGGTCCGAAATAACCAATGTGGATGACCTTTTGGGTGGTGTAAATTCCTAACAAAATTATGTTGCAAGTATCCCTATCACAATCATTAACAACCCATTTGACTTCTTCCAGTGTGAGGTGTTATCACATAGATTTTATCTTTGGAAAATCCCAACCCAAACCAAAAAAAAATGATATCTATGTGAGTGTTTACCCACTGTCACCTTAGATAAACACTCCCCTCACTTTAGTGATGATGAAATCACCACAAGGGGGGAATCCTGGGTGACCATAGGAGGATTGATATGGAAACTGAAAGGATATGAGAGATGACCCTATAGGTAAAGGTAAAATGTGGATATGGATATTGGGAAAGAGTCTCGTCAGAGGGCAATTGATTTCCAAAGATGATGTACCTGCAAAACAATGCTAACCCTGCCCAGAACAAGACAATATATAGTGATAGAGGCTTCAAAACCAGCTAGGATTCAATAAGTAACCTTGTTGTCCCAAATTGCAGTAGTATGGATATATACATATCAACAATAAATAATGATAAGAGATGCAAATTTAACCACCAAAAATCAAGTACAAGATGTTAGAAACAAAGCTAGCAATGATTAGTGAAACTTCGAATGATTAAAGAAAGATTTTGATGATGATTAGGGGGATGCTATATAGATTTATCAACAAGTTTTGTTAAGAGACTTATGGATGTAGAAAAAAATTGCTACAACAACAAATTCTAGCCACCAAAATTAACAAGCAATCCACCCAAAAGATAACTAACAACTAGTAGATTGATTATAGCAACCTGCAAGTGAAATTTAGTGGTAGAATAATGAGCAAACCAAAAGTTAAAGTTGAGTTTGTTGTATCCCTATTGACCATAACATAAATTTATAACAACAATGAGAATCACTTAGCCAATCAAGATGCCCCTAGGGAATAAGAAAGCTTATAACATGTAGAATTAGATCCAACATAAACAATTGTAATATCTTGAAAAGTCATGTATACCAATGCATGAATATACAATATCTAATGCAAGTATATTAGTGCCTTCTCAATTGGGTTGATGGAGTTTCTTGTGTATAAGCTAGGGTTTGTTTCTTCTCTAGGGGTGTAATCCTTTTTACTCCCTAGATAAAACTAACCTTAGCAAGGTAAATCTACAAGGGTGTTATCACTGAAATTTTGTTCGCAAATGGTTACAAGAATACAACATCTCCAAACACCTTTTAGTTCACCTATATCAACAAGAATGCATTTCCAAAAGGCACAAACTATACAACTGGTAAAAAAATTGGCATGCGCAGAAACACTAAAGGAAGCGCGCGTACGTGCTGATGGGTGTTCTATATGCACTAAAAACACACTAAAAACCCTCAATTAAATTGTCAACCCAGGGTATGTAAACTTAGAGTTGTACAAAAATATATGCCAAGGTAGAAGGATTGGTAGTAGTATAGTCTAACTAAGGAAGTGGCTATCTAAGGGCTAATATACTCAAGCAAAGACTACTAATCATCAAAATCTACTAAGCAACTCAAATTGTGTACCCTAAGAAACCTTTGAACAAAGGATCGATGGATAGTTCTAGGGAAGCAAATGAAAACCCTACCTACAACAAACTAGTTCAACAATAAGAAAAAGCAAACTATTTAAGCATAACAATAAGCAAAGGAAAACTATTCATCTAATAAGAAAATAACAACAACAAACTACTTCAACTAGCCTACTTAAATTCAATAAGCAACTATCTTATGAAAGCAAGTAAATAAAAAATCAATCAACTATTCTATTAAATCAAGTAAACAAGTAAGCAAAACAACTAGTTAACCTATTAAAGCAAGTAAACAACTAACTAACATAGGATAACTTCTAAACTAATCAATAAACAACTAATTAAACTAAGAAACAAGTGAACTCTATTCTCAAACTAATCTTCACAACTATTTCTAATTCATAAAAGGAAATCTATTGAATTGAAAGCATTATGATGATAAAAACAATTAACAACTAATCTCTATGATAAACAAACTATCCTTTAATCTACCAAAGAAAGAAGACTATCTATCCTACAACAACAATAAAACTATCTTCTAATCTATGAAAGAAAGCAAATTATCTTCTAATCTATGAAATTCAAATGCATTCTATACTAATATAAGCAAACTCATACTACACTAAACTCAATAATTAACTATGAATTGAAATTACAACCTAAATCTAAGAAAAGGAAATTGAATGAAATGAGCTAGATTAGTTCTATTTAATAATTCAAATTGCAAAAAGGGAAAATACTCACAAAACATAAATTTAAATACTATTCCAACATAAGGTAAGTAAGCAATTGAGCAAACTAAATGGAAAATTAAATGAACAAAACTAAACAACAATTAGATAATCAATATAAAATTGAAAACTAAAACCAACACTATCCATCCACCGAAGCCCTGTCAAAGAAATCACGAATTAAAAATCTGTTGTAGAACTCTATTTTTATCATCTATTCCAACATAAAAGAAAACTTAATTTATCATCTAACTACACATACGGTTAGTTTCTAAGCTTTCAAGGTTGTTCCTATCATCTAAAAATTCATTGCATATTAGCAATATTCCTCATAATAACCTGCAAAACCAAATTAAAACAATTAAATCATAAAAAACAAATTAAATAACAAAGAAGTAAAATAACATTTCATGTACAGGAAATAAATTAAAAGACATTTATGCTACTCAATATACAAGAAAAT
>SNQJ01S0018274.1:24182-43320 GCA_010110895.2 Picea sitchensis
ATCATGTCAGAACATGTCCACATCATATCATCAAATCAAATGTAATATCACAGTAAATAAATCAACCCAAATAGCACACTCCCTGACTCAATCTGGAGTCCAAGGGGTTCCATCGATGCCTCTGCACCCTCAAGGTCCAAAAACATGCACACTCAGTAAAACCGAGTCAATAGCACCTGCCTATGTCAATGCAGAAAAAAATCATGTCATCTATCATAACGCATCATAATCAAGGACAAATGTTTTAATATTATAATAGTCTGGATCACTTGTGAGAAAGTGTCCTCAAAGAATAAGCTTTCTCAGTGTGCCAGAGCGGGATGTTACATACACCCCCTCTTGGTCTAAACTTTGTCCCGAAGTTTCATAGTATAAATGCTAAAATAAGTGTATCACAGTATCATATGTCTATCTATCAAACAAAAATGGAAATTGTTGGCGCATATCATAAGCGTCCTCCCAGGTCCCCGAGTGTAGACTATAATTGTCCCACTGGACCTTGACTTGGTCTACCGTTCGACGTCGTAACTGTTTAACATGGTGATCTAAGATGCAGACCGACTTAGTCGTGAGCACTCCCTCGTCCAATACCTACAAGGAACTCATGTCAATAACATGCGTAGGATCACTAATATAATGTCTCAAAACAAATACATGAAAAACATTGTGCATATGCCTCAAAGAATCAGGCAAGGCTAGTTGATAGGCCATGGGCCCCTTTCTCTCCATGATCTCAAAAGGTCCCACGAACCTAGGAGAGAGTTTATCTCCCTTTCCAAACTTGATCGAACTCTTATGCGGTTTAACCCGCAAGAAGAATCGATCACCGACCTTGTAACTACAGTCGACTCGGTGCACATCCGCATGACTCTTCTGTCAATCCTACACTTCTTTAATCATTTGTCTTATGGTTTGCATTTTCTCTTCCATTTCTTGAATCGCTTCTAGTTCCACCAGGACCCTATCCTCAAGCCAATCCCAACTCAAGGGCATCCGACATGGTCACCCATAAAGAAACTCAAAAGGCGCCATCTTAATGGTGCTCTGGTAACTGTTGTTGTAAGCGAACTCCACTAGTGGCAAGAATTCCTCTCAACGCTTTTGTTGGTCCATCACGTACATGCGCAACATGTCTTCCAAGGTTTGGTTCGTTTGTTCTGTCTGCCCGTCAGTCTCCGGGTGATATGCAGTACTAAAGTTAAGTTGGGTTCCTAAGGCCTCTTGGAAACTCATCCAAAATCGTCCAGTAAACACTAATCCTCGATCGGATATAATCTTTTTAGGCATGACATGCAGCCTTACAATCTCACGGATGAAAACTCTAGCTATGTCAAGTGCCTGATATGTCATATGCATAGGAATACAGTGAGTACTCTTCGTCATAAAGTCTACTACTACAAAAATCGAGTCATGTCTCCTTGCCGTCAGTGGAAATCCAATAATAAAATCCATCGAAATAACCTCCCATTTCGATTCCGAAATGGCATGTGGTTGAAGTAATCCTACTGGGTGTCTATGTTCAGCCTTTACTTGCTAACACTCTAGACATCTGGCCACATAGTTGACTATGTCCGCCTTCATTCCCTTCCAGAAGAATAAGGGTTTAAGGTCTGTCCTCATCTCTGTGACCCCCAGGTGGGCCATGTAAACTTCTCTATGAGCCTCGCTCAGGATCAACATCCTCAACTCATCGTTTGGCGGTACGTAAATTCGACTTTTAAACCTCAAAAACCCATAGCTATCAAATGAAAATCCCTCATATCATGGTACCATCATTGTGTTTTGTCTGATAAAACCCTCGACCTCTTGGTACCAGTCATCGCCATGCTGTAAAGTGAGAATCTTCTCACGTAGATTCATCTGAAGAGGAAACACCGAGAAGATGCATGGTATCCAACTCAAAGCACCCGCCACTCGGTTCACTGTTCCCTTTATGTAAGAAATCTGAAAGTCGTACTCGCTAAGCAATTCCTACCAACACCATTGTTGTGCATTCAGGTTGCTTTGCGTAAAAATGTGTTGTATTCCACAATGATCAGTCTTTAGTTCAAATTTTCATCCAACAAGGTAGTGTCTCCAAACCTTCAAGGCATATACGATGGATAATAACTCCAAATCATGCGTCGCGTAGTTCTCCTCATGCCTTCTTAGTTTCCTCGAAATGTAAGCAATCACTCGTCCGTATTGCTTCAAGACTCTACCTAAAACTTCCTTGGATGCGTCTGTGCATACCAAGAAGTCTGCGTCCATGTCAGGGACCTTTAGTATCATCGCTGTCGTTAACAACTCTTTAAGCCTCCAAAATGCTTCTGCGTATTTCTCGGTCCAAACAAACTTCATGTTTTTCTTCTGCAATTCCGTGATCGGATTTTCTATCTTCGAAATACCCTCGACAAACCATCGATAGTATCCTGCTAAATCCATAATGCTACACACTTCCTTGACATTCGTCGGTGCAGGCCATTCCATAATAGCCTCAACCTTGGCTGGATCCATGGCGATACCTTCACCGGAGATGACATGCTCTAAGTAGTGAATCCTCGATTGATAAAAAGAGAATTTGGACAATTTCCCATACAATTTTTACTCTCGTAGACACTGTAGTACCAAGCGCAAGTGCTCATCATGCTCCTCTGTCGTATGAGAGTAAATCAAAATATCGTCAATGGACACTTAGACGAACTTGTCCAAGTACTCGCGAAACACCCTGTTCATCAAACTCATAAATACTCCTGGGAGGTTTGTCAGTCCAAATGGTAAAACAATAAACTCATAATGTCCAAACCTCATCTTAAAAGCGGTCTTAGGGACATCATCCTCCTTGATCCGTAACTGGTGATACCCTGATCGCAAATCGATCTTGGAGAACATCGTCGCACCCTTCATTTGATCAAACAGATCATCAATTATCGGCAATGGATATTGATTCTTGATCGTAGCCTTGTTCAGTTGATGATATTCAATGCAAATCCTCCACGATCCATCCTTCTTTAGTATGAAAATAACAGGTGCACCCCACGGTGACACACTAAGACGTATCATTCCCAGGTCCAGCAACTCCTTCAGTTGCATTTTCAACTCTTGTAACTCCGGGGTCGAAATCTGATAAGGCATCCTTGCTATCGGTTCAATCCCCAGTTTTAGGTCTATGGTAAACTCCATTTCCCTCTCCGGCGGCATCCTAGGTAACTCCTCCAGAAACACATCCGCAAACTCTCTCACCACCGGAAGGTGTTCTAGACCTTCCACTACTCCCTTCTCATTTAGCGCAAGGATCGCATAAAGATTTCACCCCTTGCGCATACTCTTCCGTAACTATAAGGAAGAGACAAACCTCAGGGAAAATCCCTAGTTCCATCCTACAATCACATGTCTCTGTCCCTCGTCATTGATATAGATCAACCATTTCATCTTACAGTTGAGTATCGCCTCATGCGATTCCAACCAATCCATACCAATTATGACATCATAAGATCCTAATATCGTGACATACAAGTTGGCCCTCATGACAAACTCTCCCAGGTTAAGGGCACAACCCATAACCTTTCCTCCAACCTTTTGTTTGGCTCCCGAGGCCATCTCCACGAAGCTAAACTCATCCTGTTCGACTGCCTTTACCTTAATCCTTTTTAGCGCTACACCAGAAATGAAACTCTCGGTAGCACTGGTATCTATCAAAATACTAAGGGTCTAGTCAGCGACAGTACTTGTCGTCTCAAGCACAGTCGACTAGTTCTCTACCTAGCGGTTATTCACCACTGCATGAATCTGATGGGCCTTGCCCATATATCCCACTGTAGTGGGTTCGGCTGATCCTGATGCTCTAGTACTCTCCACAATACAGTCACGTTGGTAGTGTGGCTCCCCACACGTCCAACACCCCTTATTCAACCCAGTAGTCCTGGTACTCGAAGTAGAAGATGACAGCCCACCGGCCTGGAACCCTGGTCTGTTCTGCTGAACATGCCTAAACTGTTGCTTCTATGGGCGACGCTGTTGCTGATGCTGTGGTCCCCGATAAGGTGTCCTCTACTGAGGCAGCAGTTACCGGGGTGTAGTGAAAGTGGATCCCCTTTGGAAGCCACAATATCCCGACGTATGTCTCACGGGTGTATGGTGTTGCTGTGTTCCAGATGGGACCTGCCCTGCTGGTCTCACTTGAGTCTTGGTCTAACCCCCACTGATAAGCTCCTCCTCTTCTATGAGGGCCTTCTGGACGACGTCGTGCAAGGTTTGAGGCATCAATCTTAACCTTTGCACGTAGGCTACCATTAAGGCCAAATACGAACCTGTTAACCTTAAGTTTCTCCATGTTAAGGTGCAGAGCATACCAGAGCAGCTCCATAAAATGGGCCTCGTACTCGGGCACCGTATGACCTCCCTGTTGTAAGGCGTTGAACTCATTGAGCTGACGCTCAATGAATTCCTCTGAAAGGTACCTCTCTCAGAAAAATTCCTCGAATAGTTTCGATGACACGTCTTTGATGGCCATGTTCAGCTGCGGTAAGAGCATCTTCCACCATAGAAGAGCGCTCCCCTTCAGTTGGAAGACCGCCATGTGGACATTCATGTTGGAGGTATAATCGCGAAGTGAGAAGCACATTGCCATGTTATCCAACCATGCCTTGGTAGCTATGTCGTCCGGGGCACCAAATAACTTAGTAAATTTGACCTTCTCGAGTTTGCAGTGTATGCTACCAGTACCGATTGGGGCGCGCAGTGGAACCTCAGCAGGTGCTGGCACTCTAACCTCATCTCTGTCCAAACGACTGATTAGTGCCTCAGACATGCACTGAAAAGATCTCATCATCCTGACAACATCGCCAACTACTATCTACTCCTGTCTGAGAACCTTCTCGTCTTCATGGGGGTTAGACCCCTCAGGTGTGGATGTTGCTGGAGGCGTTGCACCTCCTCCCCTAGAACCTTGTCATCTGCCTCCGCGACGTCCTCTAACCATGATTACCTGCACACACATAATCAACTCGATCAACAACAGTATAATTAAATCATGTCAAAAAAAGTCGTAGCGATCCCAAGTCATGGGTTGAACCCGCTTTGATACCATATGTAACGATCCTCCTCGATATGACGACAAACGTCTTATAACAAATGTAATATTTTTTTTTTTTAAAGTGTGTGTGCGCGCGTGTACAAGGGAAATAAACACATTTGACTCTGTTTCGCCACCTAACGATGAACAAGATGCACACCACGATGAACGCAACAAGACGACCTAAGACGCACATCAAGTATCTTCATGCATTTAATGACGATCAATCGACAAAAAAGTAAGACTGACTACCCGCCCATCCTACCCTGTAATGGTTAGGACCTCCAAGACACATAAGCAACGCTCAAGCCCAGGTTCCCATCGATTTTAACCATTTAAGGTCTCAGGGCTGGCGACTATTCTGAGGAACATGGAGGTGTCTACATCCCCCCCGACACAAGCAGACCAAGCACATGGAAGGTTTACCAACCAAGTACAACATTATTTAAATGAAAAACAACCCTCATTTACTAAATCGGAATAATTTATTGTACTTAATTCGAGGACATTGCACCATATATGTTTATCAATAACAATAAAACTTACAATAATGATGCCATAAAATAATAAACACATTACATTTATATCACATTAACTTTGGAAAAATAACAATCTCATTACATCTTATGTGTTATCCCTAATAATAAAAATACAATATCATTACCATAAAATGACAGCACCATTACATTTTAAGTTACAATAACTTGGGAAGAATAACAATCACATTACAAGACAATGGCAATTAATACAGCAAGTACGACAATAATCATGACATTAACACAACTTATTCCAACCTCCATTACGAGCCCTGCAATGCATGTCTAAAGTGCATAATGACATCAAGGTGTAACCTAAATTTAGTCTTAAAAAAATCAGTTGCGCTATTTTAAATCACCGTGACATCAGAGTACTAGCTCAATCAGTTGCCTTAATTTGTTATCAATGCCATAAGTATTCTAATTGCAAATCACGATCTAAGAATCATATAGTTATATATATAACAATATATCAAAAGGATTAATCACCCCTTAACCATCCTTACACTAACCTCCTCGTCCAAATTTATTATTATTAATAATTAATAAAAATAACACCTCATTACTTTAAACATGTTAATCATAAAAACCTTAACCATAAAAAAAAAAACTTAACCATTCATGACCATATACAGATATTTAAATACAGATTTGGTAATACTTGTACACATCATCCATTCTGGATGAAAATGAATCTACACTAGTGGTTCAGGTACCTTTCGACACACCTGTAGCATGACAGAATAAAAAAAGTCCGATTAAAGGATATTATTGACGAAATAAGGCAAATATTGGGACAATAACCGCACTGGGAGTGAGTATAGAGGCAAGGCAATTTCCAGTTTTTTATAATTATTTTAGGTTATCACTTTTCAAGGGAACGGTTCAAGCATAAGGAAGGTATCATAGTGTGATGGTGGAATTATACAATGTTCTGCAGAAACTCTGTCATTGTCAACTGGATAAGCATGCTTCTAGTCCAAAAAGAATTGGATAACAATCACTTACTCAAGTTAAATAATAACCCAACAACCATGTAAAAATTGAACTTTGGTTGGTATAGAGAGATCTAAAAATCAAGCCAACTTAAAAGGTAGATGCTAAACTTCAGTTATAGTACTCCCACACTATTACTAAAAATGTTAATAGCGAACTCTAATAACAATGCACTTAAATCAGGCATAATTATATAGCCATTTAATAGCTGTTCAACTAAAATTTTCCTTCATTAATGATAATCACCAAAAAGGAAAAAAAATTACTATTAACTTAAGGGTATACCTGAACATACCCACTGTGTTAGACTTAAACAGAACAGAATTAACAATATCACATTTAAACTATTCATAAAAAAAAACATGTCCGATGGAACATCGTTCTATTCTGTCTGTGAGTTTTCCAAAATGTAAGGGCCAGCAACCAAAAATATAAACATATGCTCGGTCGGCGTCCATATCGTAAAGGCCAGTAATTTCGCATGTCAGGTAAGGTGAGGAAGGGGACGCATGGGCAACTGACAACTTCAAGCGATTTTTTGGAGAGTAAAAAAAACATGAGGGTAATGGTAAAAGACAGTCTACTTACACAATTCAACTGAAGGTAAATTAGGTTACTGTCGGTGAGTAATGATCGATTCATGGTACCTAACCGTCCTCATTCTCCACGCAATCATGCATGAAGTCACACAAAAAAAGGGGAAAAATAAAAATGCCCAAGAATGAAGTCGCTCAGGATAACGAAGTTATCGTTCTCCACATAATCATGCCTGTAGACGCATAGAAAAAGGCAAAGAAAAACACCCACGTTCAAAACAAAATTTATGTCGTAGTAAAAGTTATGAATCTCTCAAGGAGGTTAATCGTTGTAAGGAAGTCAACTGGTAAAAACAGAATTCGCCCAGGTAGCAAGATTCTACCAAAGAAAAATGCAGCCATAGCCAAGGATAGATGGTCGACACCTAAACATCATAACTATTACCTCAGAACATTTACAGAGGAACCCAGGGTGGAACTGCAGATAGGTTTACAATTGGTCAACATCAGAAGGTGAAAAAGAGAAAATCGCCTTGGCCAAAATAGTGGGAATGGATGCAGTTTCAGATGAGAAGCTTTCATCTACCATGAAGTGAATAGACTTTTGGTGAAGGGCCTTCATTCAAGTATGAAGACAGTAACCTAATGATGCCTAACGCCTGAACAAAAATCAGAATCCATTTTACAACGAGTTTGTCCAAGATTGGCTTTGCCAGAATATGATCGCCCTTACCCCCATCACAGAACAAGTTCGCGTTACATCCATACGGAAGGAGTACAAATTCTTTTTTTTTTCTTTTTCATTATCTGAGTAAACGACTGGAGTAATAGGTACTTAACTAATTCTGACGAATTCACCTTTGCTGAGCGAAATTTCCATCACATCCATTACTAGAAGGATTCGAAGTAAAATACAGAAGTAAAAGTTTATATTTATTACCTCAGTAAATTTTCTCACTATTTATGTAAATGATAGGATAACATGTTATATTAATACTGCACGAGTTCACTATTGCGATGCATCCATGTATAGAAACCATGCATTATAACTATAACAACGAATTTCAATGATTGTAAAACTAAGCGGTGAAAATTTTAAATGCAAATATACCACATCCAGGAAAATACAGCCGGAAGAGTAACGCCAAAACTTAAGATCCAACCAATGAATAGTAAACTCAGACCAAAACGCTGACCACACAAATTTAGGCAATCAATCGAATGGGAAAAATCTCAAGGAAGAATTCATCCACTTACAATCAACATACACATCAAGCATAAGTTCCTAATGCATTCTACTTTACAACATAACGAGCGTACATTTGCCTTGTCGCCTGCCTCGAATGAAGTCTCCGCGCTCCGTGCCACTCCCACTTGCTGACCGTCGAGACTACACCGGTACCTCCCAGCCAACGCTAGGGGTACTCTACTTCCCCCTTAGGCCCCCGAGCTACAAAGGGGCCACACACTATCTAGATGGTACGTCTAGCTCCCAGCTCGCCTCGTAAGGCCGAGATACCACTCCTATCCGAGCTGTAAATCCCAACTCCCCACAAGTAATCAGTCAAGTCACAAATCTAGCAGCATAATGTTACGCTAACAGTCGATCCCCCTTCTTCCTTCTCTTCTCTCTCTTTTATAGAATTTTAGAACTTCCATTCTTTCCCTAATGTCATTAAATTTAAGTTTTAATAAAAATCTTTGAAAAACTCTCCTTTGTACAAGTGTCATCCATCCCCCACGTTTCTTCATTAACTATTTTCTTTAATTTATTAAATTGTCTTATTTCCCTCACCCACCTAAAGTTACTCCTATTTTTACTCCTAGGTATCCCTATATTCCCTTACAGGTTTTAAATACTTTCCCTAAAATGAAGTTGCTAATTTAGTTCAATTTAGCAGGTTCTTAATTGCAGATTCTTTACTAAGTTGACCTCACTTTTTACCATAAGTTCCCCTCTTTCCCTTTTATGTTACCTCCATCCCCTAGTTTCCTAAACTTTATAATTTCCCTCTTTTCCCCTTTTTATTAGAGCTAAAAAAGACAGTTGCAATTTAACCCCCTTTTTCCTTTTATTATTAATTCAACATCTTTTTAAAACTATCAAAAGTTAAAGATAATTAATTTCTTCTTGATATATATATTTTTTTCCACTGATTTTATTTAATTTCCTACTCTCTTCCTTTTACCCCAAAATTTATGAAGACCAAATTATTACGTAAGGGGTTTTTATTTTAAATTTTATTATTATAATTTCATATAGATATTTTCTCAAGGGTAGACAAAACCTTACCCCTAGCGAAGTTTTTAGACTTAGGACTTAGATTCTAAACTGGGTGACATTTAATTAGGGGAGTTGTTTTAAATTTTCTTAAAGTGTTGATTGTCTTAGGGCCATCTAGGTTCGTTCCTTTATCATCATCAACGTGGTGTTCCCTTCAGGACGCACTACGTGCTCCAAGGGTGCCACTCGCCTCTTTTGTTTCTTTTGTGCAACATGCCCTTCAGAACGCACCATGTGCTCCAAGGGTGCCACTCGCCCTTTTGCTTCTTTTAGGCGACCTGCCCTTCAGGATGCACCACGTGCTCCAAGGGTGCCACTCACTTCTTGACTGATTGGTAGACATCAATAACCCCTGGATTCAACACTCTACCAGGTGAAATTGTGGGAAACTAAGGGATTCTAAATAATAAGGCCCTCGCCTTATTGCACGCCCCTTAGAATCATCGCGAGTGACTGTCACAGTCTACCCTCGCGACATCATGGGTCCTCTCGAACTAGGTAATAGTTAACCTATAGTTTGAGCCATGGTGGGAGTGCTAGTAGGCTGTGGAAGGGTTGTTGTCCACACCTCTCCCTCAACCTCTCTGGTAGTCGTGTGTGGCCCCTTTAATCCATATGTGAGTCTAGTCAGAAAGCTATCGTCAGCCTGCATCATCAAAAATCATGTCAGAACATGACCACATCATATCATTAAATCAAATGTAATATCACAATAAATAAATCAACCCAAATAGCACACTCCCTGACTCAATCCAGAGTCCAAGGGGTTCCATCGATGCCTTTGCATCCTCAAGGTCCAAAACCCTACACACTCAGTAAAACTGAGTCAATATCACCTGCCTATGTCAATGCAGAAAAACATCATGTCATCTATCATAACGCATCATAATCAAGGACAAATGTTTTAATATCATAATAGTCCAGATCACTTACAAGCAAGTGTCCTCAAAGAATAAGTTTTCTCAGTGCGCCAGAGCGGGATGTTAAGGATATGTACAACATTTTATAACACACAGGGAATTATCATTTCAAAAATAAAATAACTGATGATATAATAGCCTGTATTATGAAAACAACACACATAAATTTTTACAAAGATTTACTTCTTCTAGGCAATGTTATCATTTGTCAACTCATGAACCCCTCCCCCACACCTAAGTATTGTGACACCTTACAATAAAAAATATAGGAAACCAATCAGTTCTCCCAATAGTCAAAGATTTACAGCTTGTTAAGTGTAGAGATAAATTTCACAGATTGTTTTGACGAGACGGTGAAAAGATGGCCCCACCTATAGAATAAGAGATCCTATATATAGATAAGAAGAGGTAGGAAAGAGAGTTTCAAGATAGTCTGAGAGTTAGTTCCCAATGACAAGTTTATGGAGTTCATTAACATTAGCTTAACCATACATACTTCATGTCATATTTGTCTATAATTAATGTCATACATCAAGACATGTTTAAATTTATTATTTGTTTTTTGTCAGATTACCATACTCGCTAGGTAGAATGCCCCGCTGCTAGCAAGCCTGTTCAGTACTCCGACGGGTTTACCTAGTCATACCACAGGCCGGTACCTGCTGCCAGCATACCTATTCAGTATCCCAGCGGGTTAGTCTCTTACACCCTCATAGACTGGCCCTCCATCTTTTTAGATTTTAGTATATGATTTCTTTATGCAGGAAGATGGGGGGGGGCAGCTCTGAAAACAACTTTTTCTTTCTTTTTATTGGGATGGTATTTATTTTAGAGGATGAATTTTCATTATATATATTCTTTAGTGATTGTGTTGATGTAAGGGGTACTTAACAGACATGGCCTATCTAAAGATATGATATAATCAACCTATTTAGTGTGTAGTATATGGTACCATTGAGAAAGAATAGAAAGGTATCTCTAGGCCCAACTCACTTTCTTCTTTTGTAATTTATTTTGATGTTTCCATGACTAACCGCTAATCAAACCTCCTTGTTACTCTTTAATAAAGATACTTTACTCACTTACTCAGGTTTCTTGGAGAAACTGTACAAGATACCTCTAAGCTTGATGGTTACGATGTCACTTCCTTATATAGTGGTGAAGGTTTTCAAGAGCAACTTCTTCTTAATATGCCTTGAGAAAAAGAAGATGAAAATCTTCTACAAAAACATGGCTAACTATAACAAGTCATTATTCATTTGATGCTTAGCAGACAACAAGGTTCAAGTATAGCAATGTTTTGAAGAAGAATCCTTCTTTTATATTTCCTTGAAACTATCTACTCCTGGTGAAATAAATACCTATAGAAGTCTCTAGAAAAAACCACACTCTAAAATATCAAAGACTAATGAGATAAATGAGATCAAGTCACTGGAGCATTTATCTCATAGTTATTTTATTAAAATAAAATGTAAAATGAGGTTGCATTAGACTTTAAGCTAAACTAACGACATGCATATTTTATTTACTATCCTAACCTACCTAAAAAGAAAGGGAAAATCTTTATTCAAGTGTAAGAACTCTTCCAATGTAACCATGTGCAGAGAAAGATAAGAAATGTACTCATATCCATATATGAAAAAGTTACCATAGTGATTACCTGGATATGAAGAACCAACCAACCATAGTATTGTGTCCTGATGACCTCTTGAAACCAAACTTCAATGTAATATTGATGTTCATCAATAGTAATTTCTATGCTCTCCTTCATCATGCTATATAGATCCTCTTCTTCTAGGTGATTGATTTCTGAAGTACATAAAGGATCTATTGAGATGGATGTTGAGAACTCCTCAATATTAGGTATTAATGATTTCTCTCCACTGGATGTAGTCCATAATTTTTCATCTTCCTTCGCATTTTGGCGAGGAAAATCATTTTGTAGCTCATAGGACCCTGATTCTTCTAATATTTTTGGAGTGGTAGATAAGTTCTCGATTATTGTCAAGATGTGTTCTTCCTGAAAATAAGAGATCCCAGCTGTTGCTAGGATTTGAGAGAGTTCTTCCAAAATAATGGTCACCTTTGAATTCATCTTGTCATTTGATAAAACTTGGTTCACACAAAGATGATGTCCACAAAGTTAGGATCTCCTGATGGTGGTAAGAAAACAAAGGTTGTATTGTTTGGTTCTGTGGAAAGCTCGAGTGGTCTTGCCTCTTGTCCCACTATTACTGATGCTTCAATTTCGTGTTCTATACTGCTCCCTATTTTAGTCTCTTTTAGAGATTTCTTTAGCTCTTTGGGTTGAGCTAGCTTCTATTTTTCGGTATTGGTCTGTGAAGCTTATGAATGGAATGTTCCTTCTACCAAAAAGGTCAGAAGGAACCTTGGTTGAAAGGTCTGATTTAGATTTAATGTATCTACCTTTTGGGTCTCTAGGTCTGTTCATGAAAGCAAACAAAACAAAAAAAAAAAACTACCATTGGGTTTGGGGGAACCTGCTATAGCAGATGCCCACGTTCTTACCCCTCATCTTAAAGTTTCCCTACATCAAACTAATGCTAAGGTTTAGAAATGATCTAATTCCTACCTATTTCCTTCCTTGAGACAACTCCCCGACAATGACGACAAAAATGATGGGTGTTTTATATGCTCTAAAAACCCTTAATTAAATTGTCAAGCCAGGGTAAGTAAAATTAGAGTTGTAGCAAAATATATGCCAAGGTAGAAGGATTGGTAGTAATATAGTCTAACTAAGGAAGTGGCTGTGTAAGGGCTAATCTACTCAATCAAAGACTACTAATGATCAAACTCTACTAAGCAACTCAAACTGTGTACCCTAAGCAACCTTTGAACGAAGGATTGATGGATAGTTCTAGGAAAGAAAATGAAAACACTGCCTACAACAAACTAGTTCAACAATAATCAAAATCAAACTATTTAAGCATAACAATAAGAAAAGACACATTATTCATCTAATAAGAAAATAACAACAACAAACTACTTCAACTAGCCTACTTAAATTCAATAAGAAACTATCCTATGAAAGAAAGTAAATAAACAAGCAAGCAACTATTCTATTAAATCAAGTAAACAAGTAAGAAAAACAACTAGCTAACCTATTAAAGCAAGTAAACAACTAACTAACCTAAGATAACTTCTAAACTAATCAATAAGAAACTAATTAAACTAAGAAACAAGTGAACTCTATTCTCAAACTAATCTTCACAACTATTTCTAATTCATAAAAGGAAATGTACCGAATTGAAAGCATTATGATGATAAAAATAATTAACAAATAATCTCTATGATAAACAAACTATCATTTAATCTACCAAATAAAGAAGACTATCTATCCTACAACAACAATAAAACTATCTTCTAATCTATGAAAGCAAGGAAACTATCTTCTAATCTATGAAATTCAAATGCATTCTATACTAATACAAGCAAACTCTTACTACACTAAACTCAATAATTAACTATGAATTGAAATTACAACCTAAATCTAAGAAAAGGAAATTGCATGAAATGAGCTAGATTAGTTCTATTTAATAATTCAAATTGCAAAAAGGGAAAATACTCACAAAACATAAATTTAAATACTATTCCAGCATAAGGTAAGTAAGCAATTGAGAAAACTAAATGGAAAATTAAATGAGAAAAACTTAAACAACAATTAGATAATAAATCTAAAATTGAAAACTAAAACCAACACTATCCATCCATCGAAGCCCTGTCAAAGAAATCACGAATTAAAAATTTGTTCTAAAACTCTGTTTTATCATCTATTCCAGCTTAAAAGAAAACTTAATTTATCATCTAACTACACACACGGTTAGTATCTAAGCTTGCAAGCTTGTTCCTATCATCTACAAAGCAATTGCATATTAACAATATTCCTCATAATAACCTGCAAAACTAAATTAAAACAATTAAATAACAAAGAAATAAAATAACATTTCATGTACAAGAAATAAAATAAAAGACATTTATGCTACTCAGTCTAAAAGAAAATTCATAGAATAGTTACCCAAACTGTTGGTGCCCCCCCAACAGTCGTGGTTACTCTTCAAAGGCACACCACGAACTTCAGCAACACAAATTCACCATTAAAATGGAAAACACAGGTTTTACACAATTATGGCAAAATGAAAATGGCAGAAAAGAGGGAAATTGTTTTTTCCCTCTGAAATATGACTTTTTCACTTCCTCCCATTGTATGACCACCACGGTGGTATTTATAATCTTTACAGAACAAGTGTTCGACCACTGGAGGGTTGAACCACTTCTAAAAATAACAAATTACATAAATTGTGCCCTAACTGTTGAAATGGAGTGAGCTAATAATCACCCTTCTCAACAACCCAAACTAAGTTGTTAAGAGTTTAGTAGCTAGAGTGGGCAAGCACAAGAAAATCCCATGTTCTCGATTCACCCATCACTGGATGCCAATACCATAACTGTGAAATCGCCCATCGTTTTTGTGTAGGACGGAGTGCCGGACCAGGTACTGGATGGAGTGTCGGACTGAGTGCCAGAAGTAGAAACATGATGTGATTTTTCCCTGTAACACCAAAAAACATGAATTAGATTCTTGGAAACATAAAAACATAATGAATTATAGTCAAGATCAACATAAAACACGAATTATGCATACCTGGTGTAGATCATAGTGTTTTGGCACAAAATTCTTCAAAACTATTCTCCACAACATGAAAAACACATATATACATTCGACAAAAGTATCTAATTACTGTCATAAAACAGATCAAATCTCGGGCCCAACATGTGCGTAGGCCAAAAAATCCAAAAAAGCGCACATGCGCTCGATGCACGACTGTGTACGAGAAAAGATCTGCACTCCTGTGAACGACACATTTATGGTTCTTGTCGGCCCCTCACCCACTTGTGGACCAACTCCCAACTTGATTTGACCCTCAAATCTGAGCTGAATCCAAATGTGGGCTGGTCAAAGACCTAAGGGTTCCCTAAAGAGCCCCTTGTTCACACTAAAGATCGATTGGATATTGCCTCAAAGACTTGCTATAAAAAGAGGCCATAGGTGCACCAAGAAATTAAGAATTTCATTGTATTGTTATGATTCCTCTATTCTCCTACAAGAAACCTATTTTCTTCTTGGAGCATACTAGCATCATCTCATTAATCTATTCACCTTACCTCTTTAGGGAATAAGCTTGGATTTCTTCACCATTTGCTTTCTAGTTTACCATTTGTAAGAAGAAATCTCACATAGGGGAATGAAGAGCCCTCCCAAGGAGGAAGAGGGGATCCATAAGTCCTCCTTTCTCTGCAATGTTTTCCCACTAAGATACTTCTCCATTGGTGGCATTATTATTGGTCATTTGTTTGATTGATTTTGGTTCTAATTTCCTCATGCATTTTAGTTTTATTTATTTAGTTTTTTTTAGCTTAGTTGTTTGTTAATTTCATGTGATTGAATCATTTTTTTCATACACTAACCTTTGTCCTATCTAACAGACCCAACTAGACTTGCAAGTGCCCTTCTTTTTCTCATTCGAGTGACGAAAGGACACAACAGATTGGCGACCATACTCGGGATAAGATATCAATTTCCTCCCTATTTGGGTTGTTTGAGCACTTATTTTTAACCCATTTTCCTTGAAGGGATCATAACCAAGCTATCCTTACCTACAAAGAGTTGAATTTGGAGCTGGAGGAGGAGAACTCCACTTAAAATCCCCCCCCTCGACGCATATCATAATGCGTGGAGGTTTTCCATCCCACAGATGCGCATTTCGAGAATTGTGCACCAAAAGCACTTCATTTCTCTATGCATTCTGATCACAGTGCACCAAAAGGTCCTTGGTTCTCTACGCATTGTGCGCCCACTACGCCTCTGTCTGAATTGTAACCCACGCATCTGTCCAGAATTTCAACATTGTAAGAGTTTTTTGTGATGTTTTGAAGTCCTCTAGCCTTCAAAATCATGCTTTTATGCAATTTGTAAATGCACTACACTTATATTCCCTCTCGTCATGAAGGGTTAGTCAAAACATAGGCACTTAGGGGGTTAAAAAGAACCATATTTCTCCTCTTTTGCTTTGATTTTCCACATGGATGGATTTTTTTTATTGTAAAAGTTAAGTTGAGATTCTTTACTATCACATATATAAACACTTGCATTGGGACCAGAAATCAAACTTCAATCATTGATTATTTTCTTCTCTCACACCCTAGAGTGATCTTGAGAATCAGAAAAGTGATTAAGGGGACATTTCATCTCCCTTAACACAATCTTTAGGAGAGGAAAAAGCCCCCCCTAGGGCTCCTCTTAGTTTCTTTTTTTCAAACATCTTAAATTTGTAAGGGCCCATACATGCCCACATGTTGCAAAATTAGGATATTTTTTGAAGCTACTTTCTTAGTTTACATCACTAGGGGAGTTTAAATATTATAGTAGCGGGCCCATACATGCCCACATGTTTGAAAACTAGAATAGTTTTTTGAAGCTTTCTTATTTAAATCGCATTAGGGAGTTTTAAAGGATTAGTAAGGACCCATATGTCCACATGCTAGTTCTCTAGGGAATTTAAAATTCTGCAAGTTTGTACCAATGCAATCTAGTAAGATAGGTAATCAAGAATTGTAAGGACCATAGGAAGTCCACATGTTGCAAGGTGACACCTAACTTATTAAAAATTTGGCACATTTTATCACTTTCTCACACACAAAGTCACTCCTCACTCACATAATTTCATCTTCAATTGTGGAGGTTGAAGTAGGTCTCCTCCAAAGGGATTATGAAATGTCCCACCATTTCTTGAAGAAATTATCCACACCCAATTAATTCGAATGAGATTGGTTCACACCCCCAATATCTCAAACAACCACATCTAAATTTTTTCTAAAAACTCACTAAGTTTTCCCCCACAGGAGGTGCCAAAAGACATTTTTTATTCTAGGTAGGATCTTGGGGATAAGCATCCAAATAACTCCCCATTATTTGGTTCTCACATCTTCAAACATTAGAAGTTGACAAATAAGGAACTTTAAAATCCTCCAAGTCAAGTTTTCCTAACACCATAAGGAAGTGAGATACCCTTGAAGGGTCGAAGGCCGAGTTCTGATTGTTCTGTGTGTCCCCCCTTGAGGAACCCACCTCTTGGAAGGGATCCATCACGTGACCCATTTCCAAGGCCGAAAATCTAAATGCCGCACTTTGACCGAGGTACCTACTGGCAAAATTTTAGGACATCTACCCAGGTGTCAATTGTGGGCTGCAATTGCACCTTGATCAGATTTAGTTTGGCTATTGGGAAATATCACCATCTCTTTCGGGATATGCACCCTCTACCCCTCATTATAACTGATTGTTTCATCCTTCACTAGTTTTTGTTTCGATGGCTTCAGACCCCACTGTTGAGTGCTATTGGAAGGTCCAATACTATTTGAGAGGAAGGACATTACATCTTTTTAGGACATGAGCATTTGTTTTCTTTGTTCTTCCACGCAGAAAAAATATACCTACCCACATGTATGCTTCGTTTCAATTGATTTATGTATGAGACTCTTTTGATTACATATGATTGTGAGATATACTGTGAAGGTCCAAATTATACAAGTCTCTTGTTCATTTATTTCTCTCATCACCATTTTCACACTTTCACTTTTCTATTCGGACATCATAGGGGACACACAGAATCCTCGTCATTCCAGAAACTTTCAAAACCTCCCTCCTATCCTATGAGGAGTTCCTAGTTTTTCCAACTCATCGGCTCAACCCTCTCACACCCCTGTGAGTGATACTATTTTGGGATCATATTTACTTGGTTCCACTTTACTTGGGTCCAATTCCCAAGGCCAATCATCCACTATCTCTCCTTTAAAAGGAAGCAGGGAAAAACTTCTTCTCAAGGGGGAAGTACAACCCCACCCAATCCCCCTCAAGGGCTAGGTACATAACATGCTCACACCATGGCTGGAACTAATCCTCCACCACCACTCCACATGCCATATTTTGCCTCCCTCAACATACTTGATCTTAGTAAGATCACGAATGACCCTATATTGCATGACCCCACATGGCCCACAATGCCTACCAAACTACCTTTAGACATCCCCAAGTTTGAAGGAAAGGCGAGAGAATATCCCTCCAACCATATCATGACCTTCCACTTATGGTGCTCTTTAAACAAAATCATGGACGACTCCGTCCATTTAAGGTTATTTCAGCCCACACTCACAGGGCCATTAGCCAAATGGTATGTGGACGAAAAGTCAGGGTCGCATATGAACTTTGAATCATTGGCCAAAACATTTTTGACCTTCTTTCAACTACCAGTTCATCATGACAATGGTATAGAACTTCTCTCTAAGTTTAAACAATCCTTAGTCGCGCATATCACCCACCACATCCATGAATGGCACCGACGACGTATTTTATGAAAAGAAGAAACCACCAAAGAACAATGCTTTTATTGGTTTCTCATACCACTTGTCTCTATCCTTGCCAAAGATGTGGCCTCCACCTTCCCCCAAACTAAAGAGGAGGTCATCAGTAAGGCTCAACAATACGACCTCATTTATGCTTAGTCAAGATACTTATACACAGGACTACCTGACGCCCCAAGACCTATACCATTCAGCCAGGATAAACCTGAGATGTTTCATTTGGAAGATGGATTAATTGGTACCACTACACACCATAATATGTACATACAAACACCACCCATGTATGGTACACCACAATATCCACTGACATATGGAGGACCATCTTACTGCCCTCCCACCCCTTACCAACAACCATATCTTGTGCCCCCCCCTCC